>VZRU01008894.1:27344-66204 GCA_013398155.1 Pedionomus torquatus | reverse complement strand
AAAAAAAAAAAAGAAAAAGAAAAAAAAAGAGGGAAAAAAAGAACTTTGGTGTGTGTTTAAACAAATGGGGTTAACATTAGAATGTTTATGTGTTCTTTTCATAACAGCAAAGGAATGACTTCTCTACAGTGGGCTTGGTGTGAGTGCAAACCTGCCTGTGTGACAGGAACGTGCCCTTCAGCGTTCCCCATGCAAGGTCACCATCACATGGGAGACCAGGCGTCACAGCCAGAACATAACTGGCCTTATGGCTCTTCACTCTCCCTCTTCCCCTGCCTCCTCCAGTGCCATTGCCCTGCCAGTTTGACATCTCCTTGCTCTTCTCTCTCCCCTCTCAATCCTTTCTTGAACCGAAGATCACAGAAATAACTTCATCATCATCATCAGGGCGGGCAGCAGGGTGTGTTCAGCTGCCCTGTGGCTTTAGGGGTTATCTGTGCTTTACTCCGTCTTGCACATGAGCAAACTGTGCTATCTTGCTCACAGGCAGCTTCATTTAAATCTTTGAGAAGAACAGGGGGAAAGCCAACTGAGAAAACATGAGGACAATTCCCCCGCTTGTGGTAACGGTATATTTTAAATGAATTTATTTCCCCTGTGTACTGCTACACTGCCTCTTCATTAGAGGGAAAGGAGAAGTGTGTGCACTTGCCCAGTGCCAAGTGCTCATGGTATGTGGAGGCTGCATTAAAAAATAATTTCTGGGACTAAAAACCAAACTGTCATCGCTCCTTAAGTTTGGTGAAATATCCAGTCAGTCTCAGTGGGGTTTTGCAGGAAAAGAAATTAACTAAAAGAAAAAAAAAAAGGGGGGGTGGGGGGGTGGGGAAGAGAGAAAACCCACCAACCCCAGTGCGTTCCCATAATGAAGGGTCTAGAAATGCCCCAGTCATTGATGCAAAATTACAGTTATTGTTTATCCTCCTTCTACTTCACACAGCTTTATACAATACGCACGACGAAAAATACAAGCAAACAACCGACACATTAGTTAAGAGACCTTCCATTTTACTTTGGCAGTTCACGATAATGGAATTTAATTGTGGAAAAAGCTGAATAATTTTAGCTGAATGTCATTTGGTTCATTCAAACTGGGAATCAGGGACATTTTTAACAAAGGTTTTCAAACTTCTTTTGAAATCAGGAAGCTGCTGTGCACAGATAAGGGGAGAGGTTTGAGGATTCTCTATCAGAAATTTCAAGGTTTTTTCCATCTGCTTTTTCACATTAACTGGTAATTATCCAGAAAGGCACATAATAGTGCAGAAATGACAGAAGCTGACAAAGGTTTTCCTAAGATATGTAAATTGTCAGTGATAGGCAAGGTGCAACAGAAAGGCTTTCTACAGCACAATTATTTATGCCAGTTTCATTTGCTTTTAGGTAGCACTGATGGCATACGGCACTGCCGTGCTTATCAGAGGCACTGCACATTCCCTTCACCACCAGCATGCAGGAAAGATGGCAAAAACCAAGCTTGAAGGTTGGTGGTCTCCTCCGACTCCACTATTTTATATTAAATACGTGTGCGTGTGTGCCTGTGTGTATAGATATTTCTGAGGACTCTCTTTTTTATTAGAACATTCCCTTTCATTTCTGATGCTGCAGAAATAAATAAATAAGTGTGGCACTTCCCACTGAAACAGCTTTCACATATTGGTTATGGCTGGTCTATGAGTCCACCATCCCAGCAGCAGTGTTATTTGAGGGAGAGTGTGTTAAAAGAAGCACTCGGCTGTTTGCATCTGACATTCGTTAGCCCTTTTCACTGATTGCGTATTTTCAGCAAATAGGTGAGCCCATTAAAGATGCTGAGATGAACTCCCTCCTCCAGCTGAAGAGCCCAGCTCTTGCTGCGCAGCCCTTGCTGGGGGTTACAGGTGGGGAGTGGGACTGCCACTCCACTTGCTTTTAAATATTCATTGCTGGGGTGGCCAGATTCAGATACTCTCATCTTGTAATACTGAAGGGAGATTCTCTCTCCATAAATTGCCCAGTCATTCTTGGGAATTATTATGCAGAGGAGTGCAAAAATGCCACCCCTCCATCACATGTGGGTCACCAGAGTGGGCTCCAGGTCTTGAATAGGGTTTTAGATGTTTTTTTTAAGGTTTCTGCTATACAGGTGTGGGGACAGAGGGTGGAGGCTTGATGAATATTCCCTTTCAAAAGGAGAGTTTGGGCTTCTGAGTCCTTCTAGGAGGTTAATTTTTGTTTAAGTAAAGTGTCGGGGGCTATGCATGGGAGAAATTCCTGCCTGACCATTGTGGCGTTCAGCTCATACTGGAATTATGGGCTTTAATTAACCTTTTCTGGGAATAGGACTTCATATGTAACTACATATGTAATGAGAGGTTATAAGATCTTTAATGGATGAAAGGACTTTACCTATGAGTCCCTGATGTAGTGGTACCAAAGGTATTATGGTGGCATAATTACTTTACATTAGCACAAGAGTAATGTTAAGTTACTCTGATGGGGGAGTGTTTCCTTGTGTGTGTGAGAGGAGAAATTAATTTCCTTTATGGTAATATTAACTTAAGTTAATGGGGGCTTGGAGAAAGTAAACAAGGATGCAACGCAATAGATTTCTATAGGAAAAAAACCAAACAAGATTACATTTGAAAGTCAATGGGCTTAGCTATTAGCTATAAGGACCTTGTCTCCTATGTCAAGCTTTGTTTTCCCGAATCAGGAGGCCAGACTCATGTAAAAGGCTTTGGGATGGAGGGGAAGGATTTGACCCATCAGAGCTGGAGGGGTTGCGGGCTGTTGCCTGAGGGAGTCTATTCCTGTGAGAACCAGCCTAGGTGGGTACTTGGGTCTTTTTGGTTGGTTGTTTGGTTGGATTTTTTAAGGCAGATTTTCTTTTCGGTGTTCTCTTGCCATAAGGAATAAACAAAAATTTGAGCTGCTTTATTTGGTCAGTGCTTAACTTCATCAGGAGGTGCAGGATCAGGGGCTTCGAGTGGAACATCCCAGCTGCTGAGGAAATCACGGCTGATTTACGGGGCTGTACCCCAAAGACTGCTCTTGTGCTTGTGCCCGCTTTTGTTTCCACTGTTGTTAACGCACAGGGCTCCTTCCTCTCCTGCCTACAGCCCCTGTGGAACTGCTGGAGGGACAAAACCACCAGCTCCAGCTGCTGACACTTGGCTGTAGCTTCACTGCACCCTGGTGAAACATGCTTTTGCTGTGTAACAGGTAGAGCTGGGCAAAGCCCTGAGGATGACCAGGAAACTATCAGGGGAATGGTGGCATGAATCCACCTTCACTGTCAGCGTTTTTTTCTGCATTTGCTTGTAGTAACATTTTGGTCACTGTCAGGCACACTCCTGAGCAGAGTGTGGATGCTGCCAGCTCCCAGCCCTGGGTTCTGCCCTCAAAGCAAGTCCTGAGGGAAGTTTCTCAGTCTCAAGCTACCACAAAAAGCTTGAAAATAAACCAGAGGGCCATCTGCCAGAGCCTGCTGTCAGCCTGGAGCCTGGTGCCCCCATCAGAAAACGCCACACACCTGCTTAGAGAGCAATGGTGAGGAGGAAGTATCAACACAACTCATGTGAGCGGTTGTACTTACCCAGCAGAGCTGAAATTTTGACCATTATGTAATTGTGGCAAAATGCTCAGCATCCATCTACAGCTATTCAGCAAATAACTGGGAATAAAGAACCCATCAAAGGAAATTGTATACTGAAAAAAAGAGATGAAATTCACTGGAAGAATTATTGCCTTCAACTTATTCACTCAGCCCTGCTAGCAAAGATTTGAAATACAGGCTTCATGGAGACTGCACAGGTGTGGGGGACTGTAGAAAGTGGAAAGAGAGAAGTGTAAGAAAAAACATTGAAGCTGAAAAAGGCACTACACCAAAATCTACCCATTTCCATGGCTCTTGCTGTCCCCTAATAAACCTCGTGTTGCTCAGCAGCTGTTCAAAAAAAGTGCCAGTCTTCTGGTAAAGCAAAGCATGGCATGAAGCCCCCAAATGTATCTTCTGGTGCTTGGCTTTAAGTTGACCATAATATGGTAAGAAGAGCATATGTCAGAGCCTGAGCTCAGAGTAGCAGCTCCCCATAGCCATGTTACATACCCCAGGCTAAGATCTGTAATGGTTTAGGAAAGTTTCACTCACCTGCATCAATTTTCTCTGTAATGAGATGCAAGCGGTGAATTGGTTGGGCTGTTACAGGATTTCGTTCTTGCAGACCTTTTGTTTTACATATCCAATGAGCTTCATGTCAGAAGAGAAGCAGTTTAAAGTACACTAAAAACTTTAATATGGAAGAAAAACATCCTCCTTTTTAAAGCAATATCCCCATGCCCAAGCACGGCTCCTATGAAATATCCTGCTCAGATTTCCTTGTTCTGTTTTGATCTGGGGCTTTGAATTTCAGAAGTGCTTCTGATTTACCCAGTAAGGCAGCAGAATGTTTGGAGTCAGAAGGGATTTCTGGAGGTGACGTGTTTTGCCTGAGTCCCCTGCTGCAAAATTTTGGACACGCTTTGAGCAAGCAGTGTTCCTCCTGAGACATCTCGCCCAGGGATGCTGAAAATCATAAAGTAAATGGTCATTGGGGATGGCAGGAGCTCTGCATCTTTCTAGGTCATAAAAGGATGAAAGAAAGAGCAATGTAGAAGAAAAAAAAGGTTTTAAAATATCATATTTTCTTTGATCAAAACCTTCCAGCTTCCATGATGACAGAGCTCCCAAACATCATTCCCAGACTTTTATGGGGAAATAAGAAGGAATTAAAGCAGCCAAATGTGGGGGTCAAAATGAACAGAAATGGTCTGAATGCATCATCCAGATTATCTGTATTTTTTTTCTGCAGCCTCTTGATAGACTTTGAAAGAAAAAAAAGAGAAAAAAAAATTAAACATATTTCAGAGTCACTGAACTGTGCTCACATTAACTTACACTAAAATTATTTTTAATTAAATGAACTTCCCCTGTTTGTAGCTGGAAGGTACTTATGTGAGATAAAAACTCCATTCTAATAACACTGAGACTCACACCACTTAATTACCATCACAACGCAAGGCAGACTGAGTTGGGGGGGTGGGCTGATGCTTCTGGGTGGGATTTTAGGGAAAGATGCTCCCTCCTACAGCAGCCCCCATCCCAGAGCCCACCCAGGGCTGCAAGGCACACTGGGAGTGGAAATCACACCTAGTATTTGACACAGTTTGTGGCAAAAGCAATTATAATTAACATTATATTAAATATTAAGTCAAGATCATAAAATGTTGATTGGTACTGATTAGCTGTATAATCCATAATTAGAAATCACTGCACCCTTCACCAGGTACTGTAGTGCTTTGCTTATGATTTTGCTGCTAAATTAAGTGAGTGATTCAGCTTTTGCCCTCAGTTTTACTTTTGCATTTAATTTAGGTCACATTCAGGTGAAGAAAGTCACAAAACATGTTCCCACTGAGGCTGTCCCCAAACTCCATCCCAAGGGCAGCTCTGTGCCCGTGGGAAAGCAGTGGCAAAATTCCCCTTGACCAGCCCCAGCACAGCTTCAGTTGTGTGTGCAAGACATAGAAAGATGAAAGCTTTTTGTGCATTTACTCACCCTCAAAATGGTGAATGCAGAAGGTAGAGCCAAGGCTGTAAGTGCCCTCCTGACTGTTCTCAAGCCAAAGCAGATAAACCAGCAATAGGCAGCACCAATACAGTGGTTTATTGTTAGCATAAGTTGGGAGTACAGTGATACCTTAGGAAGGAGGGAGGGAGAGAAGGCTCTTCAGTCTGATTTGATTTTAGAAGACCAAACCCCTCTGTGCATCACTCATCAATCAGATGGAAACACCAAGCTTCTAGTAAAACTGTCTGGGAGCAGGGTGGCTCCGGCTGGCAAGCTGCTGCAGGAGGGCCAGCTACTCGCAGTGTTTGGGAAGGCTCGCTGCAGCAGCCCTGCCTCCCTGAACAAGGCCTTCCTCCAACTTCATGGGTTGATTTATGATGGATACCCATTTGTAATGGATAATGTCATCATTGCAAACTAGGAAGCATTCAAGATTTGTTAAAGTGAAAACCAAAATCCACTAACCGTAGTATTTTATGGTTTTGCTACTGTTACTGCCTTGGCTGGGGAACCATCCATGATTTTCCATAGCATTTCTGGATAAAAATGATAAAATCCTAAACCCATCGCAGCACAGCCATCAGGGGGAAACCAGCTGTACCTGCTTGAACTCCAGCAGCCTGTTTGCAGAGCTGCAGGCGAGCTGGTCTGGAAGGACCTTCATAGGCTGAGCTCAGCACCCGCTGGCAAACCCAGGGCTAGGGAGAGAAAATATACTGTCATAATTTTTCTTTTCTAAAGGGGCTCTTTGGAGTTCTATGGAAGAAATCATTTTATTCCTTCTGCAAGTAGAACACACACTGTTATCTTTTGCATTGATTAATTTTGCCTGGGAGCAGAGCTGGGATGCTGGGCAGAGCCCAACGCTCTCAATCAATTAAATCAATGCAGTCATGATGCACCACTGATTTTCCCTAACCAAGGGTTTGGTCTAAAAGGCAGCATGCACAGCACTATGAAGGACATGGAGAGTCACAGATAATGTGGCTGCTGCTCAGGCAGAGAAAAACAGGAAAGCTGTGCTCCAGGTCCACATTTCTGGGCAATCGGTACTACAGGATGCAGCCCTGGACTGGGTCAGAGAGGCACTGCACCCTGTGATGCTCACAGAGGTGTTCTGACAACCTTTTAATCATTCTTATTATTATATCAATTTTTATTTAAATGGAAGCTCATCTTTTAGGAGCTACTTTTGGCTAGTCCAGGGAAACTGCTGTGGTCTCTCTGTTGCAGCAACTGCCCCGGCTGAGCTCCTCAAGCATCTGTGTCCCCTACGGAGAGCTTTATCTGTCCCAATACAAACCATCCAAGGCCCAAGGCCACTCACATCCTTCCTCTGGGTGTCCAGCAACCTGAAAAAATAGAAGGGAGCACCAGAAAGCACTCCCAAACTTTGTGCATTCTTTGCTGAAACGTTTATAGTGTAGAGGTTACCTCTGAGTTAGCAGTTAAATAGGCAGATATTTAAGAAGATTCCCACACCATGACTATCAAAACCACCGTATTTCTACTCTTTCAGTATTTTCATTAGGAAAAAATTAAAAAAGGTGTTAAAAAAAATAATGCAGAATTTCCTCCCTGCATACCACTCTTAGGTGGGCAGCATCAACTGCAGGAGGTGGCTGTGCTGCTGGGTACTGGCTGCTGCAACCTCCTATAAACCTGCTTTTGCATCAGCCCTCATCTCCTGTCTGTGATGTCCAACAAATCTGCCCACCCAGCATACAGTCCGTTGGCTTGTGTAATACTAAAAATGTCTATTTTTGGCTGGCAGAACCAATGCATTAACTCAGAGAAGGGACACCAGAACAAAAGCCTGGAGCCGCTGCCCTCCCCAGAGCCAAAACGCTGCTAGAGCAACCACGGTGGTATTGCTGCAAAATAAAGAAAACAAATCCTCTCCAAAATAGCTGCAAAAAGTAGGTCTCTGCAGTCCATTTTTAAACACTGAAGATATTTTCATTTAAAAATATCTACTTAAAGGCAGGTTTAATCTCAAAATAGCATTCCCAGTTGTTGGGTTTTTTTTAAAAAAAAAAAAAAAACACTTCAAAAATATCTCAAGTTATTTCTCCTTCTTTTTTTTTTTTTTTTCCCAATTACATTAATTTAAAATGAGTGAAAAACGTTTCATGCCCTAAGATCCCAAAACCTCTGGTGTCAGGCAAAGCTGGCACTTCTGCTCTCAGCTTTAGCCCTCGCTGTGGGCACCTCTGCTTTGAAGCCTTTGAAGTGTCTGTGGCACAGGCAGCGGCTCTCTGCAGAGAAGGCCACTCATTTTATATATATTTAATGTGTCGAGTGTGTGCAAGTGTGTGTTTGTATTAGTATAAGATGGGTTTTCACAATGCACATGGAAAGTTGTAGAAAAGTTCTTGACTTGCAGAACAAAATTGCAGGGAAACTCACTGTTGGCCTTGTTGAGAGCATCCATAAGGTGCCTTTTGCTCAAGCTAAAGTCACTTTGGCATCGTCCTGAAGATCCAATTGAATATATCTGCTGACCTTCAGGGAGACCAGAGGAGTTCCTTCAGTTGTGCCTATAGGACTCGCTCGCTCTCTCCTCTCTCAGCATTAGGATTCTCTCTTTTAAATTTTGGAGGAAATATGCTCCAAAAATGCCAAGAAAGCACAAAATCACTGAGAGCAAAGTGGCTCAATGTGACGACTGCCATGGTTGGGAGCCACAATGCAGCTGATGTAGCTGCCCTGCATTTATTTTGGGGATGTGATGCAAGAACAATGCAATAAATTTGATAAATGGTTGGGTTTCGGAGCTAACTATTTGACTCACAAGGTAACAACCTTGATTCTGGAAGTGGTTTGAGAGGCAGCATCTCATGCGTAGGGAATGATCTGATGTGAAGGTTCCACCTCAGCAAGTAGTAGGATTAATTTGGTGGCTGATTTCTCTATATTGTTATGTTTCCCCACTCTTTTTAGCAGGGACAGATTCAAAATCAATGCCTCTACTTCAGAATGAGCTGCATTTATGCACCATGCAGTGGAATTATTCCAGTCTGTCATCGACGTGTTTTAATCAGTAGTAAAACCTTCAGACCTTAAAGCAGCCAGTTCAGCCTATGTTATTTAAGCATTCTTTCTGAATGGTTTGGTGAACAACTTCTCCCATGGACTGGTTTTTAAACAGAAGAAAAGTACGAAAGATTTCTAACAACATCTGAAATTGAAAAACAGTTAGGTTCTGTGGCTCTACAAAAATATTTCTGAAGGACTGGTCATACATTTTGCCAGGGTAATGTTCCAATTCTAGGAGTGGTTCTTTCTCCTCAGCATTTGGTGATTTTTTAAATTTAAGCCATCCAGGGAAATATTGGAAAATGGAGAGGGAAAATATAATTAACCCTGTGTTTTTCACACAGTTGCCCTTTGTCCTACTTTATTTTTATTTTTTCTAACTTTTATGAAGCCATCATTAATCTAGCCAGCCAAGGTCAAGTGAGACTTTTGTTCTTCTTTACAGACCCTAAAGCTTATAAAGCTTCAATCTACTCCTCCATAACCAAATGTTTAGTACCTACCGGTGGGTTAATTAGAGTGCAATTCTTTACAGCGTTGATAATAATCACTACTACGCCATCACAGTAGTGGCTGCAGACTATTTATTTCATTTGTTATTTTTTTTTAACAGCAAGCATTTATGTAGCATTACTGCTTAAACCACTGGTTCTCTTGGGTTCAGCCAAGGGCTCATGTGATGGAATGATAGCTGGAAATATCAAGTTCCAGAAGAGCCTCACCTGCACTCATGACAATTCCCAAACTAAATGCAGTACAGCATCTTGGATATGCCTCAAAAATAGGTGACTTTTTTTTTTTTTTTTNNNTTTTTTTTTTTTTTTTTTTTTTTTTTGTAAGGGGAGGAGAGAATACTAATAGAGGAAAAAAAGATGAGAAGAAAGAGAGAAGGTCGCTGAATGTGCAGCATTGATTTAGAAACAGGCTTTGCCAAGCAAGGTGAAAAAGTGACTTCCACACTGTGTATAGTTGTTAGTACTGATAACAGGACCTTGGCTCCCAAGAGTGGGGAATTAATTAGGAAACAAATACATTTCTGTAAAAAAGTTTTTCCAATTCAGGTGTTTTTTAGGAAGTGGGGAAAAAAAACCCAATTCTTTCCCAAATGTCAAGTACTTGAAAGACTAAAAACAGATCACTGGAATAAATAAATTAACCCAGAAGACAGGGCTGATGCTCTGCAGGCATCAGGGATTAAATAAATTCACTAAATTCAAAGTGGTATTCCAGATAAGAGCTCTTTGTGCTGCAGCATGTACAGCTTATTGATTATAGGATTGAGGTGCTGTGCACTCTTGTAAAATGTACTCTGGCTGATACAACTTAATCCTGCAGTAATGTACAGCCCGGTGCAAAAAGCATGGAGCTAGCTTATATTTTCTTATTTATTTTGATTTTGTTTGTGTCTTAATTTGCTGCACCACATCTGTGCCTTCTCCCACTAGCTTTTCCCTGGGCAGGGATGAGTGCCAACTCAGCACTGGACTGCCCAATGGAAGCCTGCAGGACAGGGGACCACAGGAATCTTCCTTGGATATCTTCCCTTCCATAGAGATGTAAAGCTTGAGAACCTCACTTTTCCATTGCACTGCATGGGTTGGCTGCAAAGACGAGAGGGTGCTGAGCAATGGTGATGCTCAGTTGATGTGGGGAACCTTGGGGCAGCTCAGATGGAGATACTTGTTCTGGAAGAATTCCACGTTTTGTTCTGTGAGTCCACCAAGGCAGTAGAGGTGTGTCTAACCAAGGTGCAAACACTACCTCTACAGATGAGATGAATTTTTTCTGGACATAAAGAAGAAGTAGAAAGTTTTACAAGTCCTGCTGGGTCAAAGCCAGTAACCCCAGACGGCTGTTATACACCAAACTGGAATGAACTGTAGGTAAGTTCCAGTTAACTTGAACTGCCAAGGTCATTTCACTCTAATAGAGAAAGACATTTCTTTCCTCCTTTGGAAGATCCCCTGTATCTGGTGCTTAGCCCAGCTCTCCCCTCATGTTGCTTTGAAGAGCCAGCAGACCTCTCCAAACATGGATTTTTACCATATAATTTACCAAGAAAGATGAGAATCTCCATGCCTCTGACGCTGTGAGAAAGCAGTAAGGCACAGCAGCAATGCTCTCATGGTGCCTTGGTATCTCCTTAGGGTTGATGCCCATCAGCCAGCTCCTTCCTGGCCTTGGGGGCTCCTTGGGTGTTAGTTTTCTGACTCATCACTAAAAAAGCTTGTCTGTTAGAGAGAAAAAACTTTTATCATTAATTTTTGCCTCCCTGGTGTGAGGGAACAACTGAATGAAGAGGCTCAGTTTTTGGGTAACTTCCCCACATTCCCATGTCTCCCACAGGTTTGGCAAATCTCCCAATATCTTACTTTGCCAAAATCAAGCCTTTTAATCTCAAGACATATAGCCCCTACTACATAACACTGCATCCTGAGCATGATCCACAGGGCCTGTATTTTAACACGCAAGATTCATTAATATTTCCTGCAGAGTCTTCAGTAAATAGCAAATAAAGCAGGAAGTGTCCCAGATGTTGGAAAGAAAAAATGGAATTATTCATTGCTTACTAACGTCAAATGCTAATGTGAGAAAAGCATCCTTGAAGAAATCCTTGACTAAAATTCATCAGTGATGTAAAATCACTGTTTTAATTATGCATTTTTGAATGTATTTATTAGTCCCGGTTCTGATCTGATTTACAGATGTTTAACAGTGATAAGGGTCTACTGCAGTCTTTGGAATTACTTATGATTTATAATGATAAAACTTAGATCAGAATTAGGTCCTTGTCACTACTCTGTAATATCCTTTCATTAAACTTCTTCACATTCAACAGATGAAAGAGACTGTGGTTTCTGCAATTTCCAACCCTACCACTGAGTCCATTAGCTTGGGGTTTTTTTTGTGAAATTTCTCCTCCAGAAATGATGATTCTCACACAAAATTTAGTTGGCTTGAGTTGCATTTGCCACAAGAAACTTTAGAACAAAGGAACCAGTCTCCTCATTCCACCAAAACGATGTGTTTGGTTAACACTTGTGCTGGCAACAAATGTTGCATTTTAGCAGAGAACATAATTAAAGTAGTTTTGCTAGTCTATAATCTCATTCTCTGTATCATTATTGTAGTGACTATTACAGTATGCTCAACACTAGTAGCTTTATTAAAAATCCTCCATTCAGGAATGATTCGAAGTCCAGTGTTTTTCAAAAGAATGATGGAGTTTTAAGCTATTGCTTGTTCTAGAGCAGATCCAGAATGAGCAAGTCTCCAGGGAGGGTTTACTCCCTAAGGCATGAATGCATGATTAAGCTAAATGTATTCCATAAATGCCTTGATGACATTAAACTAAATTTTTTAAAGAACAGATGGAGAAAGTTAATAAATATTTCATTCTATAATATAAAACTCACTTCTATATTCACAACTTCGGGGATCCTCAGCTTCATTCAGATATCAATAAGTCTGATGGATTTCTTGCTGCATTCTCATTCTTCTGCCCTGGTGTCTCTTATGGGATCATCATTTCTGCATGCTTGGATTGTTTTATGGGATCAGGGAAAGGCAAGTGACTGTAAATCTTGACCTCTTCTGCTCCGGGATTATATACTTTTATTCTTTGTGACCATAAGTGTTCATCTCTACACCGAATAGATAATTAAATGACAAAAATTATTCAAAGGGAATTTATAGTGAGAAATTATCACTTGGAGAACTGATGGGGCACAGGCATAACCCAAGGACATACCATGAAAAAAACAGTTTAGAATGGTCAAATAAAAGACTGAAACATCTGTATATTTGTAAATGTCATGAAACATCTATTCACTGGGGAAAAAAAAAAACACATGACTTTTACCTCTATATACCAATTCTATTCAAACAAAATTTCTATTGGAAAACAGCATGAATTTTGCTTAAGGACTGTAGGCGAAGCCTGTTATTCATATGAAAGAACTAATCTTTACATGTGGGAATTTCAATTTCTCACTCAATGTATACCATGAATCTTGTAAAATAGTAATTAGAACTTGCTCCAAAAGGGAAGAAATGCCAGACTTGAACAGTATTTTAGGAAGAGCATTAACAAACATTTTTATAGTGCCAAGAGTCTTCACTGCTTTCCAGAAAAGATTTACCGTTACCTTATTAATTAACTACACTGAGTCAATACTGTGACAGAAAGCTTGGGAGATATATGTCTAGCACAAACTATGACAATCATGAGGAAAGCTTGATTTAAAATTTATGCAAATGACTTCAGAAAGCAAGGGCCCAACAAACTACTTCAAAGCATTAAAATCCAGCCCGAAAAAACATGACAAGCTCAAATTTTTGTCATTTCTCAAGTGTCTTTGTAAATCTCTGCGAATACATACAAATTATTTCTCCTCAATACCCTGACAGTTTGTTGTAGGATTAGCACGCGTAACTTTGTGAGACCACTGCAATTTCTCAGACAACATACACCTGAGCCATTGCAAGAATTTAAAAGTATCTAAAAGGTATGCAGTTTGCCTTTTTGAGCTGACTCTTGTGTTACGTCTGTAGAATCCAGCAAAGTCACATGGTCTGCCATAACAAACACAATAAAAAATAATAGTGCTATCGTTCCACTCTCTTTCTCCTAATTTCGTCCATCTTTTGTTTCGGGGGTTGAGAATCCCCACAGCATTGTGTCCAGAGAAAATATTAAATACAGAGCAATGTGGTGCTGTGAAGAAATACTAATTAAGTCATATTAGGTTTCATGCCACACAAATTGGTTTATTCACTTATTGAAAGTTAAGTTAGGTCCAGGTACATTTGTATCTTTAGAATCAGGGCTTTTAACGAAAAAAAGTTTCTCATGTTTCCCGACATCCCATTAAAATGGTTGTCCTTTGACGTCAATTAGAGCCAGCTAAAAAAAAAAAATCATCCTTAATTGCTTTTCAGAAATAGACATTATAGCGTACATCGTCACAGCCAGATTCGATTACTTTTTACAAGAAACAAGGATGCTGGGAATGCTATAAAACTCCATCTCTGCTGAATATGGATGCAGGGCTATGCTGACAGCCGGGGGGAGCTGCTTTTCACAGCGAAGGCTCTTTCCCGGGCTGCAGAGAAAAATGATGTAAAACATACAGATATGTCTAAAAGTCTCCAAAGTATGAAAATGCTGGAGCTGGACATTCAGCTGGGGCTGTTTTAGGACTGACAGTCCCTGCATCCATGTAATCATGCACCTATACTGACAATTATAGCTACAAAAACAGTCAAGTCCTCAACACTTGGGTATGTTTCATTACAAGGAGCATCACCAATTTGCTCAAAGGCCTTCTCCAAATTTGTCTTACTCTAGGGACTTCATAATGTCTCTGCCAACCAGGTAGAAGAGGAGTCCGGAAAGTAAAACCAGGGGCACCCCCGCAGCGGCAAACATGAACGACCAGCCATAATAGACGTGGACGGGCACATCCTCCATGCACTTCTCACTTCTCTCCAGAAGAATGTACTTTTGAAAATCAGCAGCAAACTCCTTCCACATCACGAAGAGAAATATGAGTAGGAGAAATAAGCTCCCTGGAAAGAGCGACAAAGATGAGTTATTCTCTGCATATGAAACAAAAGAAATAAAACTGAGGAAGGATTGCAGCAGATTTCCACCTGCTCTTGCAGGTCCTTTGCATCAAAGCTTAGTGTTGCAGAACTGTTATTTGTGACATGCTCCGCAGGTTCCTGTGAAAGCCAAGCCCACACATCCCGAGAAAGACCCACACCAGCATGCCCAGCTCCCGCCCAGCCACAGGCACACTGACATCCCCTGCTCTCACCCCCGGCACTGCTGAGGGCTCTATTACAGTTGGACATGGCCATGGAGAAACCATCATGAACACAGCTGATGTTCGTGCAGAGATCTGCATGGGGCTCACTCTTCATTCCTGTCTAAAAGGTGGGTTGTTTTGCCTTTTTGTTTTTAATTTAATTTCTGGACATCAGTGAGAAGGAGAAGCTAAGACTTACTTTTTCCTTTTTTATATCTACCTTTCCAAGTAAAGTCAGATCCAATTTCTACCAGAAAAACAAAGACACAAGGATTGGTGCTGCTGAAGCATTATCCAGCATCAGACCTGCCAACCCCAGCTCCAGTGCAGGCAGAGCTCACACAAAAGCCAGAGCAGCTGCTGCAGCTGGTGGCAGTTCCCTTCCACGGCTTGTGTTACCCTTCCCAAAACCAAGCTTTGCAATCAAGTATTAAAACACACAGCAAAGAATACAGAGAATCCTATTTTACAGAGAAATAGCACGTAATCAAGTGGAAAAGGCATGTAGCCATGAGATATTAATTTCAGATGGGCTACTAAATAAAAACCATCTTACTCCATAAGGCTAGAAAGTCTTTTTAGTGGCGAGACCTCCTTGGACCTCCCCTGGAGCCAGCTGGGAGGAGGGCTGAGGCCACACTCACACCTGAGAAGTGAGTGCAAGATCAGAATCCTGCTCAGAGAGGGTCCATTCTCCTGGCAGCCCCCCAAGCCTGCAAATAGCAGATCTCCCATGAGATCTCCTGTTTTCAGATGCACAGCTGTTGAAGGTCAGCATTTGCAGAAAGAGGTTGATCATTTCTGAAAAGCATGTGGTGACCAGGCACCTCCCAGACCTAGTGCAGCCACCAGTGGGTCTGGAGGCATTTGTGCCTTGATAAGAACCTCCTTTCCCCATAATTCAAAGTGATGGTGTTTGGAGGCTGCAGGTCTAGCTCCCCTATATGAAGCAGATAACCAAAACTAGCATGGCCCCAATATTATTTACTGTGTCACATTAAAGAATAAATATGGGGCATTTTAAAGTCAACATGTACTAAAACTAAATAGTAGTGGTATGGTGACAGATCTAAAAGCACTTCAGTAATATCTGATCTTGCTACTTCACAGCTAGAAGATTGCTATTTTTAAATGGTGCCTTATAACATAAAGATATATACACATACACATGCATATATGAAAGAAATACATTATAGATTATACTGGTTTTATAGTGTAAGTGCACAGTTCAAAATTAATTTAGTTGACAAGTTACCCACCGTCCTGTGGATGTCTTGTGGCTTCTGCTGCATTTAATTTCTCCCCTTGCAATTTTAAAATCAAAGGTACTTGTACAATATTTAATTATTCTTCCTGGCAACTGATATACTGCAAAATCCAACTCCTGTGCTAAGCAAAGAAAGTGGGTAGGGCTTGACATTGACATGTCTGCTTAGTCACGGTGGCTACTGAAACCTTGGGGAGAGAAAACCTATCAGTGTTTAACTGTGTCTCTGCTAATGATGGATATAAGAACTTCTGCTGCTACAAACAGGAACTACTGCTTCAGCAGTAGTTCAGTCCAGTGTAGGTGTCATGGTTTCCACCAAATTTACCAAAACCAGACTGACAGATGGTCTTTTCTCCACACCACCCTCCCCCCCCAAAAAAAAAATAGGAGAGGAGAGGAAGAGATAAGGAAATTTATAAGTTTAGAATGAGCTAAACTACTTCAATAAAGTATTAATACTAAAAGTAAAAAAAAAGAAAAAAAGAAAAAAAAATAGTTACAATATATACAAAACCATATCAAGTTCCTGGGATGAGGATCACATTGCCAGCAAGCATAGGGAAAAGTCCCAGACTGGACTTGGTGACCAACAGGAGCTGCATTCCAGATCTGGAGTCAGAAACTCACAGATCAGGATCAAAGGCAGGCAAACAGACAAAGTCCTTCTCAGATGTCGGCCATCAAAGACAGTTGACCCTTTGATCCCTTGGGTTTTATACTGAGGATGATGTAGATGGGATGGAACACCCTGTTGGTCAGTTTTGGGTCACCTGTCCAGTCCACTCCTCCCTAACAAGTGTGATCCCTCTACGCTTTTCCGCTTCTGACACTCCAAGAGGGCAAATAACAAAATTACCTGACCTTGGCTATTTATTACAGCAGTAAGTATAAGCAAGGGCCTCTCTGCATACCATTCCTCAGTAAAATCAGATCTTATCACTGTAAGAGTGAACAGTTTGCTGAGCAATGTACTGTTAATTTCAGAGTTTAGTTAGTTAAAAGAGGCCCAGCTAAAAAGTAAAACAGAAAATTGGTTTGTTTTACCTCAAACCAGGACAGCAGGGCAACAGAGATGATCAAGGGATTGGAGCATCTCCCTTACGAGGAGAAGAGAAGGCTGAGGAGAGACCTTATTAATGCTTATAAATATCTAAAGTGTGGGTTGAAGGAGGAGGGAGCTGGACTCTTCTCAGTGGCTCCCAGAGACAGGACAAGGGGCAATGGGCACCAGCTGGAACATAGAAAGCATTATTCAAATATGAGGAAAAACTTCTTTATGGTGAGGGTGCCAGGGCACTGGAACAGGCTGCCCAGGGAGGGTGTGGAGTCCCCGTCCCTGGAGACCTTCAAGATCTGCCTGGATGCAGTCCTGAGTAATGTGCTGTAGGCAATCCTGCTTTAGCAGGGGTGTTGAACTGGGTGATCTCTAGAGGTTCCTTCCAACTCTGACAATTCAGAGATTCCGTGAAACCTCCACTTCCCACTGGAGGCCAAAAAATGAGACTTATGTGAACTCCTTACATGTTTTATAGAAGTTGGAGCTATCCATCCTCAGCTGCCACGTCTATTAAACCACCTCCTGCACCTTAAGACTACAAATTGAATCTTAATAATCAAAAATTGGTGTAACTATATGAATATACTTTACATCAGTCCATGATGTTATTTCAAGCCATTGTCCTCTATATAGAAAAGTCCATACGTTATATGTTTGCTGGAGAGGCAGACTAGGAGTTAAATAGCAGCTGTTGTAACATTTGCATGTTCATTGAGATCTTGATACCACTTGAAATTAAGTGCACAAATAAATATTTTATACTTAATATGATAGTTGTGTGCTTAAAATACCAATTATTCTACTATAAGAAAACGATTGCATGTTTAAATAGTCGCATGTCCTTTACAAAATACAATATATTGATAAGAAGGCAATTAAGTCTTTATTACTGATGTAATTTAAAATTAAATTAATTAGATAGCAACTGAACCTTGAAAAGTGCTCTTTTAAAGATCAATTTCTATTTCATTAACTTATAATACCCACCGTAAGAGACGCAAATAAAAATGTGGCCCTGGTGGAACAGAGGACATGGATATGGTAACGTACAGTTAATTCTCCTACTTTTCTTTAAATCATAGAATCATAGAATGACAGAATGTTTTGGGCTGAAAGGGGCCTTAAAGATCGAGTTCCAGCCCCCCTGCCATGGGCAGGGACATCTTCTACTAACGCAGGTTGCTCAAAAGGGTTTTGTATTGAATTGTCCTAGGACAATTTAAATGGCCTAAGCCTCATTTTTTGAAGAAATCGCTTAAAAACCTACCAGTTCTTAGTAAGAAGGGTGTGGGGAAGCCCCACAAGCATGCGGCCAACATCCCTGAACTCACCAGGAGCTAAGGATGTGGAAACAGTCCCTGCCCTTGCCCCAGGAGAAGCACCAGGTCTTGGTATGCAAGAATTTATTATTAAACAGGTACTGGAGGTGATGGAACAGCCACAGCATCTAAATTAAGTACATTTTCACACTCTGGGAAAATGACAAGAAAATGTAAAGTAAGCAACCTTCTTCCCTGGAATAATTACAGCTGAGTGGCAAGGAGTCCCTGGGATTTACACCAGCTCCTTGGCGAGAAAAGATAATCAAAAAGGCAGGTGCAGCTGAAGAAGGACAGTGGAAGCACAGAAAGGGCAGCTCACTGAAAACTGTTCAGTATAAAAATGATTACTTGAAACAATCACAAGTACTCATGAAAGTGCCTAATATTTGTCAGGCTTTTAGATATTAGTAGACTTCTCTACTAATGATAATATCAGGGTGTTTCACTCCCATATTACTGAAGTAAGTTTGGCATTTTTGTTTAAAAATACTGTTTTATTTCAGATTTTTCAACTTCTGAACAGGTCTCACTTTAAAAGCATCAAAAAGGAGGTTGTAGTCTCAGACACAGCAGAGACACATCTTCTTTCCCTGCCAGCCCCAAATGGCTTTTTATGTACAGAAATAGATTTCTTCCTGTCTTGGGCAGCAAAGTGAAAAACTGAAAAAGATCTAGTTTTCTGACCCAGAAATAAGCCTAGCATCAGCACACACGCCCGAGATAAAGAACATGTGTTGGGTTTGGATAAGTGTAAGTGAAGACCTCATCAAACCAGACCATCCCCATGTTACTCTCCGCATTCCTTGCTTTCTACCATAGGAAGACTAGCCGAGTGATCTCTTTCTTTCTCTCCCTTTCCCTCTTCATCCCTTCTCCCATCCCTTCATTAGGATGGTATGGAAAAAAATTAACTGCGAAACTCTTGTCTTGTAGCTGATGAGGTCAACAGCATCTTCTGGGGAGGGGCTAATTGCAAGAAAATTGAAGTCAGGTATTAAATCTTCCTTTGTACACTGTTAACTGCAGGACATCAAGCCCCAGCACTCTAGCCCCCTCCCAGGAGAACTGCACATTTGCTGTGAGTAAATTGGAGTTGGGCTTTTTCTTTCTCTCACTTTATATCCTAGTGACACCTTTATAGCTGCTAATTGTAGGGACAGGTGAGTGAACTCAATCTTTAACTCTTATTCTGTGGAAGCTGCTGAACTTACATGTAATCTGCTAATTACGAGAAAAATGAACTTTGACTCATTCGCCTTTCTCACTAGTTGCCTCTTACAGATGTTAATAACGAGGAAATGGAGGGGTGACCTTCAGCTGCCCTTCCATAACTGTCAGCCTTTACTGCACATGGGGAGCCTGAGATCACCAAAACAGAGATGCTTGATTTAGGAAGAGGAATCTGAGCAAAAAATTCAGCACTTCAACTCACAGGACTGGCAAAGCTGCCTTTTTTTTCATGCAGTTGGCTTGTGCTGAAGAAGAGGTTGGTCTGAGCACATGCTGTGCTCCTCTTGCAGGACCGTGACACAGTTCTGAAAGCGCAGGAGAGTATTTGTGCTGCCTTTGCCTGCTGGAAAGGGTCCACGGCCACAGCGACCCTACAGCTGTGGGATGGCTCAAGCGCACCCATGTATGCCACACAAGTTGGGATGCTGGAGACAGCACAGGGACCACAGCATCTGGAAGAAGTGTAGACTGTACATAGTTCATCCTGTATTTGTGCTTTCCAGTGCAAGGCACGCTGATAACAAGCTCCTCTATAGGTTGCTTAACTTTACCTGGGACAGGCATCCTTATTGCTTGCTTTGAACGCTCACCGTACACTCACGCTCTGCCTGTGCTTTTCCTCCAGAGCAGCTTCCCACCCTGAGCAAGCCACCAGGTAGAGCTCAGGTCAGTTTTTCACTTAAGCCTGCAGCTATGCAGCTGGTCCAGGTGTATTAGGGCAGCACTGCAAGCTCAGCAATTGCCATAGGTCTGGATGAAGCATGTGCTCACTTCTAAGCTCGGTGTCTAAAATGCTCAAAATAAATGAAAACTAAGGAGTACAAGTACAGAAGACTGAGGAGCACAAGCAAAGTTGCCTCAGCAATTAAAACAGTTTCCAGAAGTTTCAGTGCAGCGTTCACCCCACCCTCTTGGTGACAATATAGTGATAATTAATCATATTGTCATCTGACTATTGAAACAGGGGGACAATTAGACACCAGGCGGTATCTGCCTCCCCCTTGCAGGCACTGAAGCTAAGCCTGAGATGGCAAATGTTAGCAGGAAAGCAGCATGCCGCCTATTTGCCGATGCAATTCAGGTGCTTCTGGGAGCAGGCTGGCAAGGAAAACTGCCCAGCTGGGGCAGTAGATGTGCAAATGCAAACTGCAACAACATCAGATGGGCTCCGGCTGTATTTCCCAAGCCACCCAGCAGAGGAAATCAAGGGGGATGGCTCCAGTCCTTTGAAAGGGCTCTCAGAAATGCCACCCACTGAGCACTACATTTGTTAGGATAGCTGGCAGACAGTCAGATTTGTCTTCTTGAAAGTACAGTAAATAAAAGGCATCTTGGAGAGGAAACCCAAAGGGATCTAATTGAGTGATAACAATCTTCACCATTTGGTGTTGAATTGCCCCTGGCGACAGAGGGGCACACATAACTCCTCAAGATCATGTCAGGCTGGATAGCCATGAATGTGCTATGGAGTACATTTGCACCAATAATAACTTTAGAGCCTTTCAGTGGCAAATGTTACATCATTTTGCAATGCTTAACCACAGCTGTGATTCATGACCTCAGTGTGTGATGCTACCAAATTGGGCAGAAGGAGTTTATAGACAGGATATAGTTGCATATAAAGGATGGCCTGAGAGGTTGGAGCATCTTGTAGCCGTGCTGCCCCATCACACCATCCGTCTGCCAGACCACGTTCCCACTCTACAAATTGCCAGCATTTTCACACTTCCTTAAGGAGAGATCATTTCTGCAAGGGAGGCTAATTAACACTGACTGGCAGGCCATGATTAGAAGACAAGATGTGCTTTCTTCTGTGTTGTCTCCCTCCACATCCACTATCCAAAGGAAGGGACAGCAAGGGAGTTGAAGCTGAATTAAATCTATTGTTCCTACTGCATAGCACAATGATGCAAAATATTTTTAGAAGGGATAATGAGAAAATAACCATGGAGGGATGCATCCCAAATCCATCAGGACACCAGAGCCAAGAAGGATCCAGAGGTCTGAGTACAGGATACCACCCCCCAAAAAAAGGATCAGCTGGAAATCTAAGCAAACTGCTGAAAATGCTGAAATAGTATTGCATTCTCCTAGCTATCATTTAGATTGAAAATTTTGCAGTTCAGCTGAACTCGTTCCTCTTAATGACAGTTAATAACAACGATGGTTGTTCAGATTGAAACTGCTTTAATATAAACTTTGATTTAAACGGCAGCATCTTTGCCTAATTCCAAGGATTTATGGGATGCATAATCAGCTCTTCTAAAAAATCAGTGTTAAATTCTATGCCCCAATCTTTTAATCAAGAAATATCAAATGAAGTGCAAAAACAATGAAAAAAAATGGAATGCAGTGATTCAATACTACTTGACACCACCCTTTTCTGAGTCATACTTTATCTGGTCAGTGTCAGGAGGTGATCAATCTCAGTTTTTCCATTTGGTCTGAAAGTTGAATGTTTCGAAGTAGGGCTTTGACTGAGGTAGCCAGTGTCACATCTGAGAAGATTTAAATATTTGGCTCCAGTCTCAGAAGAAGCAGTTACTTCAATGCACATATATTTCAAGTGGCCAACACTACTCAGTACAAGGCATTGGTACCTGACTGAGATTTGATAGCAAGATGTCTTGCATTCCGAAATGAAATCCATGTTTGTAAAACCACATGAAATTTACCTCTAGAAAAATGAAGTCCAACCAAGCATCTATTAAACTATATCAGAGAGATAAACTGACACACACAGGCTTGCTGGCCTCACTTCAATAACTGAAGACCTGTAGGCAAATAGAAAATCGGACAAAATGCAAAGCGAATTAGCAGAGGCAGGTAGAGCCACATTGATTTAGTGCTTTCCAGATTTTTGAGACAAATAGATAGATATCATCAAGCTTCATTTTAACAAGTAGCTCAGCTGGCATCACATGGTTAATTATTAGCACATCTGGAGAAGGTAGAAATTAGGAGAGGAGCTATAAAACGGATAGGGACCTAAATAATAGGGGGGAAAAGTTAAGGGTGAAAATAGCACGGCATTGTGAGATTGGAAGTTTAGGTGGAGTTCCTCCAAGGTCAATATTGAGACCTTTTCTGTTAAATATTTTCATAAGTGTTTTCAGAAAACATGGGGATGCTCAAAGCCCAAACTGGGAGCAAAGACACTGGCTTGTGATTGATTCACGCCGTGTATGAGGAAGCAGGACCTGATGCAAGATCCATAATTAGGCAGTGTTTTTTCACAGAAAGGCCTGACATCATAATGAAGTTCTTCACTTGGCATGGCTCAGCTAAGCTCCAGCCTTTAGCTGCTTCAGTGGCAAAAAAGGCTTTTTTCTGAGTTTGAATCACTGTTATAAATCAAGTATTTTTACTAGTTAAGCCAGTTATTCTTTCTCAAATACAGAAAAGGAAAAAGCCCAAGTGATAATTCAGTGGAATAATTTGTAATGGTAGTGGGAATAATGAATAAATGCCTATTTTTAATTCATTTTCCTGCTGTGCCACCACTTTATCTTTTCAGGTTTTATTAAGCCAGCCCTCCCATTTTGAATCGCCGGGTATGCCTTTCATCGCTCAGTGGGTTTCCAGCTCTACCAGATGTTAACAGCGGAGACAGGAAAGGCCCAAATGCAAAGACTGACTTAGGGGAACAGAGCGTGGCTGATTGCTGCCCAGGGTTAATGCAACTGTGCACTTTACTAAAATAAAAGGCCCTGCTCCNTAGGAAAAAAAAAAAAAAAAAAAAAGGTGACTTTTTCCCGAACCCCAGCCTCCCTAGGACTAAGAACTATCTTGCTAAAGGTTGTCTGGGCATAGAGGTTTAACTTCTGTGGGGGAAGAAGGAAATAATTTAAACCAAGTCAACGCAGCTCCCAGCAGAGTCCCTTTCTCCCCCCAGCAGAGGCCCGTCCCGGCTGCTCTCCCTCCCTGGCACACTGCATTCCTGCCCCGGCCGTATCCCGTTACCGCTGCTCACCCGAGGCCAGGAGGAATCCGCCACCAACTTTGTAGGCCCGTGGGCTGACGAAGGGCACGCCGCACACCAGCAGCAGCCCTCCCACCAGCCCGGCGGCGACTGCCAGCATGATGAACGCTGTCCAGAAGCCTCTGTACACTGTGTGGTCAAAAAGAGGGAAGTCAGGGGAAAGGAGAGGAAAAGCGTTTTTCTTCAGTCCACGCTTAACTCCTGCTTCCACGACAGCAAAAGCAATGTTTTTTACCGTAATGCTGCCCGTGCTGGGCAGAGATGGATGCTGCGCTGCTCCCTGCGGTGGCATGGGTGCCCTCAGCATGGAACTGGTGCAAGTTCAGGTTCAATGTCACACTCTACAGAATGGGGCTGGAACGAGCATGAGCGGTTGGAAGGACTTGTCTGCCAGGGAAGCACTCCACAAAGAGGGCTGAGGGTAAAGGACACTGTGCCTAGGTGTCCCTGGGGGTGTGTGTGGAAGAGCTTGTCAAGAAAGGAGAGGAAATAGCAAAATTTGGAAGATAGAATCAGACCACATCTTTGTTCCATTTTAATTAACACTTACAGAAGGTGCCAGGTTCCTGGTTTGAAACAAAGGCAGTTTTTGTTAGCAGGACTGCAGGGAAAACAGAAGCTCATGATTTCCCCCATTAATGGCCTTGCTTGACTCCAAGTAAGAGAACAGGGCAAGAGAACAGCTGCTTATTCATCCACTGAATTTGGGGGTTCTGCTGAGACTGCACATAACCAGACCAGCCAGAGCCAAGCAAGCTTGTGTCCATTACATCCCATGGGATGGGATGTAGACCCAGTCTCCCAATAGCCAAGTCTCTTCCAATTACTACCATAAACCTTGGCCAAAGTTGGTGGCCTTCAGTCAGAAACCCTCTGACACCCTGCTCCCCAGTCCCCAGATTTATCTGATCCCCTTGGACAACTACAACTCGCTCTGCCTGTTGTTTTTTCAGAAGCGCTAGTTGGAGAGATTTAAGCTGAGCATGAGCAAGTGGGTAATACTGAAATGATTCACACTTGAAAGAAAAATGATACAGAGAAGATGCGTTTTACTCATTTGAAACCATTTTGTCAGGAGAGCCACTTAGGGAGAGATAAGTATCTTGAACTCTCCAAAACCACAGAATTCATTTTCATGTTTAACCTCCCGTCACCCGTCTCTCTCAGGGAGCCTAAGAGGATGCAGATAAGGCAGAATTATCTCTGGAGCAGGTAATAGCTGGAGGACCCCTCTTCTTGGACTGCCTCCTGTTTTGTCATCATTTGCATATGAGGATGGACTAGCTTAACATAAAATGAGTGTTAACGACAGGAGGGAGCGTCAGCTCTCTGCAGATGTCCAAATGCTTTGCAGCAGGGTTGGTACAGCAGAGGAGCCCAACAGTCCTCCCGCCCTAAATGGGGGTGTTGAGGCACCCTCATCTCCCCGGGCACCATGGCAGGGTGGGTGCTGGGAGCCCTTTGGCAGAGCCCCTGTGTAGAGCTGGTCCTCAACACCTTCACAGGACCTGTCCCAATGGGCTTTTCTGCGAGGCAGCTGAAAGGGTGTCATTGCAAGGGGTGACGGGCAGGGACAGATGTCTCCAGGGCCCTTTATTTAGTATGGAAAAAATAGTGTGTTTATCAGCGAGATCATTCAGAAACCAGACATCATACCTACCTCTCCTAAGCAAAAAAAAAAAAAATCCCACTGCTTAACCTGCATGCTCGCTGCGCAGAGCCTGCAACAGGCCCCTCCTTCTACCCTCCACAGGTCTCTCGTATCCATTTTACACTACAGCATGTTCCCCGAGGCAGGAATCTTGCACAGCACAGCAAAAGAAACTAGCTGGTCTCCTTCACATGCCTCTACTGACAAATGTGGGTTTTTTTAATTAATTCCTCATAAAAAAAAAAAAAAAAAAAAAAAAAANAAAAAAAAAAAAAAAAAAAAAAAAGAAGGTACTGCTAAAGTCTAAAGAAAAGGTCAAGATGTTTGTTTGTGCAGTATGCCTGCCCTGGATCCCCGGAGGCAACGCATAGTGATGCACACTATTTAAAGAAATCAATTCATTTCAAAAAAGATCATTGAATTAATTCTAGCTGCTGCCACCAATTCAGCAAATTAAAATTCCTAACAGCAGCTGATTCATTAAAGAACTCTGAAAATACAGAGAAACATAAATAAAAAGGGAAACAGTTGAAAGGAGAGCTCTCCAACTGTGTTATATTCAGTGTATTAAAAATAAGCCAGTCACTTACATGGATCTTCTAGCAATTTGGTCTTTAACTGATTTTCCAGTGTTTGTTTATTTTGTCTTGCAACAAATCAACACCAGAGCTCTCCCAGGAAGTCAGTCTGGAAACGAGTCAGCACCAGGCTGCCACAAGGCTGCAGCCCAGGAGAAACTGTTTTACTTGCTTGCACACAGGGTGTGGATTTGGCCACGGGTCTGAAGCCTTTTCCCTCCAGCTCCTCCCAACAAGTGAAGAGGTGGGAGAGAGTGGATTTAGCATCTTCCCTTGCCAATAGGAGTATGTGCTGAGCTGCCAGTGGGAGGGTGCACAGCTCATGGCCAGGCATGGCTGACTCTGGAGGAGAGATGTGGAAGAACATCTCAGTGTGCTCATGGCTTGGGGCAGTCAACTAAATAAGGCTGTTTAGTAAACTAGCTTTCTGAAAGTCTTGGTCATGCTTGGCCACATGCATTTACAATGGGAGAACAGCATCACTTACACACATAGTAAATCTCTGCCCAATTGCTTGGGAAAGAAGGTGCTGAGGGAGCAGGAAAGAAACTCACCTGCCGTTGTGTCATAGGAAGGGTGAGGGAAAGGTCCGGGAGCAATAGGCAAGGGAAAGAGGTAGCCATGCATGCAGAACTTGGGGTGTGCTTGGCTGGCTGAAACAGAACAACAGAAAGTCCCTGTTTGCTTTATTTTCTGAAAAATAACAGTTGCAGTATTCAGATGGCAATGTACTATTCTGCAAAACCTACAAAACCCTCACTGAAATCAGAAGGCTGGGGAGTAAAGAAGGACAGTAAATCCTTGTTAGAAAGAAAAAAAAAGAAAAGAAAAAGAAGGATGGTAAGAAAGGGGAGATATAATAAGATCTGAGACTGTTTCCCATACATCTTCTCTTCTTCATAATCTGAGTCTGAGGTGGACATAAATCATGAAAGATGGAGCAACTCAAATCAGTGTAAATATTCCCATCGCTGTTTTCCTCCAGAAAATGTGTCAAACTGCCTGGAAGGGGCAAAGGTATTTGGGTACCAGAACAAGCTACCTTACAAGACCTCCAGTTTGTGAGAAGGGAGAGCACACACAATTAGAATGAAAGTGCCCCATCAATATTAATACCACTGAGGCTTATCATGATTAACGGTAATAGAATGAATGTTAAATGAATTAATTAATGGTTGGCCACTTATTTAAATATGTTCTCCAGCTCAAAGGAACACTTTATAATAGGTGGACATTAGTTCATGCTAAATTGACTATGGAATACCTATTGAATTAATTATTACATCCATGAGAGCAGCAAATTAATTTGCCATGATCAATCCTATTATAATAAATACCTAAAGAAGTAATACAAATTTGCCAGTTATCAGAAAGAGTCATTTTACTTCAGGTAACATTATATTATATCATGTATTTCCATATAATGTAATTAGATAGCAAACTCCCTCTCTCAAGCCTGTCCTTTTTTATCAAAAAAATTCTGCGTGAAAAACCTCACGTTGTTCAGTTGAATACTGGCACTAACCATTCCTGCAAGATTTTACAGGAAACATAGGCCAGGGGCTGGGGGCAGCAAAGTCATCTGAAATTTTAATCACTGCAGAGTAAATGTATTGTGGGAACCAAATGCCCTGCGAGGTGATTACGCTGCTCCACAAGAACGTAAGCATCTTTGAGGAGACCGAAGCAGCAGTGAGTGCAGGGCCAAGGCTTTTGCAGTGTTTAAAACCTTTGCAGAACTTACTTAAAACCTCTTTTATCCCAAATACTTCTCTAGGGTTGTGGCATCCCAAGGAAAGGATCCTTTAATTACCTACTATACTAATGCGGGTGAGCTGGTTGCTGGCCTGGTTGCCAGCAGGGCTGGTGCCAGGTGTGCTGCGGGAGGTGGGGACAGCAGGGGGGCGGGTCTCACTCCTTTTTCTGATGGAAGCATCTTGTGCACTCAGCCAAGACCCCACACTTCACTACACGTGGGCCACCAGTCAGCACCAACTGGTTTCTCAGAACACGTTTCACCTTCTCCTTCAATTTTTTTTTGAAGAGTGAATGTGCTTGCAAAAATAAAAAAAAAAAAAAGACTTTGATTTGTCTCTGCATATTCACACATGTAATTTCAATGGCCTTAAAAAACAAAACAGACAAGATCTTAAATAAAAGTCTTGTTTGCTTAAAAGCATAAACACGTGGTTACAGTTCTCCATACCCCATCACTGCCCACTGCTAGATGTCCTGGTAGACAACATGATTGCACATCCAGCCTTCCCAAAGCTGAAATCAGTGGGAGGTGGGAATGCTCTCATGGCTCGAGATGTGAACAGATGAGCAACACTTGGGCTCAAATTTAGCAGACCTTGATGAACACAAATATCAAGAGATACAGGGGGAGAGTTGTTCTTGCTGGTAGAAGCCACCACTCCATAAGACTTTGTAGGTGACATTAGATGGCATCAAGAGTCAAGAGATTCC
This sequence comes from Pedionomus torquatus, assembly GCA_013398155.1. Taxonomy (NCBI): domain Eukaryota; kingdom Metazoa; phylum Chordata; class Aves; order Charadriiformes; family Pedionomidae; genus Pedionomus; species Pedionomus torquatus. The sequence continues at coordinate 38,202 of VZRU01008894.1, read as the reverse complement.
GACATTTCTGTGAACAATCCCTTTCTGAGAGCAAAATCCAAGTAAATGGGGAAAAAAAAAAAAAAAAAAAAAAAAAAAAAAAAAAAAAAAAAACAAAAACAAATAAAATAAAGACAATTGTCTTCTCATCCCTGGGAGCACTTGTTGTTCTAGTTCGTTACTCAAACTGTTAGCAAATGCTGTGGATGTGGTGCAGGAACACTGTACTCACTGTACCAGAAGGTCCAGATGGTCTCTGGGTGGCCCTCACCAAAGAACCAGCACCGCCAGAAGAAACCCTCATGATGGAAAGTGAGGAGCTCCTTCCTGAGCTCTGTCAGTGTTTCTGCCTGTGGAGGAATGAAAGTCCAAGCTGATACAGGAATGATCAAGGTGGAAAGGTGCAAAGTGTGTATTTTTTGCTTTGGCAGTTGTTGCTTTCATTTTTTGATTGGAGTTTTTATATGTTGTTGTTTGAGTTGGTTTAGAGAGCTTGGGGAACATGGAGACAGTTGCTGTCCTTGACTTTTTGTTGTATCAGAGCTACAAAATGTCCTGATAACAAATCATCCTGCAGACCTTTACAAAACAGTGTCTTCTTTCTCTAATATCTCTGAATCACTGATTGCTAGAGCTGGACGGATGTACCAGGCAGCAGGGATTCTGGGTGTATTCTTCTTATTAAATACTTTCCTTAAGTAAACATTACTGCTGTTGTAACTGGTTGGAAGCAGGTTGATACCAGGTAAGCAATTTTAGGATTGACTCCATGCAATGGTTCAAATGTCCTTGCTACTCTGCAGGATCCATGCCTAACCCCAAAAGACAATTCAAATCGAACACTCCCATTAAGCCTCTTCCAAACACCAGTCCAAGGTTTTCTTCTTTCTTTCCCTTTGCTGAGCCCAGTAGAATTTACGCTAAACCTCCTTGAGACAGAAATCACTCTTTGCCTACACCAGTCTTCTCATAGACCGGAACAGGGATACTGACAATATTTCCTTTTTCAGCAAGTCTGCTTAGACCCTGAAACCAGATCTGTGAGCACAAGGTTTAGGTCTTTCCAGAAGGAAAGATACTGCAAAGCTGAGTCACTGACTGTTCACCAAAAAACTTACTAAAACTATAGCCAAAATCAATATTGCCTTTCTCACATGCAGTTTGGTAAAGGAGAGATGACTGTAATAAAATTACATTTTGTAGTGGATGGAGAAACTCCATACAGTGTGGGACCCTGTGAACTGGAGAAAGGAGACAGGACTCAACAGGAAGGTGCTAGAAGACCCTTGCCTCGAGGTTTGTATGCATTAAGTTGTGGCCACTTTCAGAGCTCTGACCTGAACCTCCTTTTACTTTCAGGATAAAATACTATGACAATGGTAACACACAACCCCTCAGACTTCATCAGCTGGATGGCTGCTGACTTGAGAGCATCTACAGCACATTTAACTGCCGTTTGGCAGATACTTGAGACCATCCCTATCTGTAAGGTACAGGATTTGTTAGTTTAAGAAAGGGCAGAGAAGGTAAAAAAAAGCTGAACATAACTAGTAACCAAAATAGAAATAACAGAAACAGTGTCTGAAATAGAAATTAAATAGCTCAGAGGGAAGAGTAAGAGCAGTTCCTATTTCTGCCTGGTGTTTTTGAAGTTGCTCTGTCTTGGTGACAGGCATACTAACACTTGGCCAAGAGCATATCTGAAACGTTTGAGATGCTTATTCACATCATGCAGTGCAACGTCTCTCATCTCTCCACTTTAAAAGACAACAGCACAAACAAAAATCTGAAACAATTAACATTGTCATTTCCCAAGTGCACAAAAACTGAGTGGCATTCCTCTGTCCGTGACTCTCTGCCACTTCCAGGGCTTCATTGGGCTGCTTTAAACAGTAAAAACAGGGTCTTCTGCCAGGCACTTTTTCTATCATTATTTTTTTTTCAACAGAGAAAGTAATTTGGAAACATGACGCCAGCAAACAGTGACCTACATTTGATTATGGGATTCTGAAATGAAAGAAAGTATTTCTTGCTGGCATCATGATGCTTACCCAGTGTGACTCACCACACCGGAAAAAAATCAAACCTAATTGGATTGAACTTTGAAGTAACAAAAAGTCTGCACACAACAAGGATCTTCCTGTCATTTTGTAATTGAAACCACACATTGATCGGCACAAAAACATTTTTGAAGAGTGGGTGGCTCTGGGAACTGATCTGGTTGTTATTTCATTGAAGAGTTAGACAACAGCAAGGGCAGCTAAAATCAAACTTTCAAAAGGATCTATAAACAAGTGATACCAGCAGTTAGCACAAAAATACCAAATTGTCCTTGAAAATTACATTTTCTGCTAACTAAAATTCTATATAAATCTTAATTTTAAAATATATAGGCTGCCTTTTGTTAGATGAGCAGGAATTCTTGTCTATTCTGTTCTGCGTCTGATGTTCGCTTTTGTTTTCTGTCTGTGCTGTAGTCATATCACTTCAGATGTAAATGATTGTCAAGTCCCACACTTTAAAATATGAACTATTTTTAAATGAAAAAACTACAGAGGGAGAATTCTTTTAATGGCAAATATCAGGAGATATCTTTTGTCTTTAGAGGCAAATGCTGTCAACAAGTAAAGCTCTTACATTTTTGCCTTTCATTCCTTAATGTTCATATCTGCCAGATTACAGAGGTGCTGTCTTAATGTTGCCTAGATGCAGTTTACTTCAAAATGCTATGTACTGTGGAAAAGCTGGCTGGGATTTTAAAGTTATCTCAGGCTGATATTTTCCATTAGCAGGTCATTTTCAATGAGCATAAATGTTATTACAGATTTAAAACTTTCAAGATTTTAAATTTAAATTATTTGAATGAGTTAATTCTTTCCAAATAAGACAAGATTTCACAGTTCACCTCTCCAGTCTGCAGAGTGCTATTCCCATGCTCAAAGATGCCGCAGGTTTCCGTAGCTAGAAGCCAGTAATCCGTCCCAAAAGAGATGAGGAAGAGCAACACGCCAGTGCCGCCGAGGATCCCGGCTGCAAGAGCTGCTACTCCAGCCTTCATGGGGCAGCAGGTAGGCAGCAGAGCTGGAAATCAGAAAAGAAAAACACTGAAATTTCCACAGTCACTGGAAGTGGGGGACGAGACAAGTGCTATTTTTGGACACAGATAAGAATCTTCTCCTGTCTGGTGTGAGTTTCAGTGGGCGGTGGGAACAGAACTAATAAAAGCAGATGACCTGGCGTAACCAAACAGCTGTGGCATTAAGGAACATGACAAATAGCTATTGAGACAGAGTGGGAAGATTTCCAAATAAACACATGGCTGTTCATTGGAGCACTGTAGAGAGCCCTTAGCCTTAGCTGGTCAGGCAGTGTCCATAGGTCATGAGTGGTTCTGATGCAGAACTGCCCAGGACACGGGAGAGTTTTTAAAACCCTGTTTGTACACAAAATTAGCAGAAAGGATGTGTGTGGCTTGGCCCAGAACTCAAAGATTTTTCCCACATCATGGTGTCTGCAGCCATTGCTGTGAGGTACTTGGGCCATGTCCTCACAAGCACAGTATAAAAGCAGCGCTTTTGGAATATGTGTCTCCTTCAGCTCCTGCTTCCTCTGAACAAAACACCAATGCAGCTTTCACACAAGGTAACCCCAGAGACCCAAGCAATAACATTAAAATATTGGTGTTGTCTCTTAAAATCTTGGTGCTCTCAGAAGTGATGCAATCAGCCCACACAAACACATTTACATCAGGCATGTCTACATCCAGCTAGACAATTAAATTGGGTGTACATACCAATATACCTTGAGTGCCTTGCTATGCAACTGTAGAAGGATATTCTTTCTCCTGACAGAGAAGAGTGGACTATATAGCATCCATACCTCTCCCACTGCCCAAGCCTGCTGTGGAAGAAGTGTCTCACGGGGACAAGGACATCCCTGCATGGAATTTTGATGCCATTTTTTTGGTAATATTTTGGTCTTCTGCTAGGGCATCTGCTATAGATCACTGCCAGGAACAGGATGCCAGGCTAGGAAAATTATAATTTCTATAGGGCAATAACTGTATTCCTGTGACATGTCAGTAGACTGGAGGAGGAAATATAAATCACAGTGCAAATACCAGTTCTGGTTTTCTAACCTTAGCCTAAGTCATGACCTGTTCTGGAAAGTGGGACAGACAATGTTGACTTCCTTATCCTACAGGATTCTGTATGGACAAATTAATTTCCAAATGGTTTTAATAGTTAAAGTTCAGTGAGAATATATGGGTGTCTCAGAGAAATTGCACACTGATTAGGGAAACTGGAGAGGGTTGGATAAAATTTTGCCTACACTTCTAGCCAACTGTTGAGGCATAATGAGTGATGAATGTGCTCGTTTTTCTCCTATAAGCACAACAGACTTTAAATTATAATAATTTATTCTATCCTCTGCATTGTTCTTTCTTATATATCACAGGCTGGGATGGCTTTTAAATAATACATTAACCCTCTCATCCTCACTGTCACAGCAGCAGAGCTGCTGTTTGTTTAACTTGACCGTGAGCACATGAGACATCTGTCAGGATCCAGGAAAGAGGTCCCTGCCCAGAGGAGTCCCCGCACTGACATGTAGAGGAAGGGAAGGTAGGACAGGTTGCAGACACCGTCATGCAAGGTAAAAACTCAGCCACAGTCCCCACAGCCCCATTAGTCAGGGCAAGAGTGGGGCTGCAAGGGGCAAGAGGACAAGGATGGCAGAAGATGTTGCACCTGGCATGGTGAGGCAGGCGGTGAGTAAGACAACTGGGAACTGCAAGTCATGGCCTGTGGGTTGTCTCAAAGGTTAGGTTTACACCATCATTGATTGCTAAGAGGAAAGAATGCTTCTGATGCTTGCATAGCAGGATGAAAGTCCTCATGGCAGGGCTGAACATCACCCATGGCAGGTAGAGACATCACTGCATAGCCTTCAGATAGGGGGCAGTGGATGTGCATCTCATGGGAGAGCTGCAATGCAAAGGCCATTTTCGGAGAAGTGAAAACAGCATGTCTCTGGGCTGCTTAACCATCTCTTTCCTTCCAAGAAAACTCTTTAGTCAGCTAAAGGAGAGAACTCATTCTGACGTGATACAGACTCCCACTGAAACCTTTGGTGAGCCCATAAGGGAGCAGCTCTGCGCCTCCTGTGATATCTCAGCAGTGCCACCTGGTAAACAAGCCCTACTCAGCCCTGTAATTTAGCATCAATAAACACAGACTGCCTCTCCCCAGCCACTTACTCACCCTCCTGCTTTTAGCTGCCATCTCTGCTGGAAGCAATCCCTGCTACTGCGATGGATTTGCACATAGGTACTTCTGGCCAAACCTCCCACCATCTTCTCTTGTCCCACACCTACAGGTATTAATCCTGTCACAGCCCATCCCTGGGCAGCCCAACACATCCCCTCTTTTTCTGTAGTTTTGAACTGCAGTAACATACTCATCTCACAGTCATCTGGTCACTTTGCAGGCAACAATCGCTGCATTGAAATGACCTCTCTGCATTGAAATAAAGTGGTTGATTAAATACAAAATGCAATATATCTATCACCTAATTAGTCTCCAATAAGCATAATTTCGATCAGTTGCCATTTAACTAATGTGTGATACTGGTTAAACCTGCCTGAAGTGACAAGGAAAATTTGTTGCTATCTATTCTTGTGATCTATATCTCAAAGCTAAACAGAACTGATGGGGGATCTTTGCCACTGCTTGATGGAACTTGGTGAAGACAAGGGTTTGCACACTAGAATCACAGAATCATAGAATGGTTAAAGTTGGAAGGGACCTTAAAGATCATCGAGATCCAACCCCCCTGCTGTGGGCAGTGACACCTCCCAATAGACAAGGCTGCTCAAAGCACCATCCAGCCTGGCCTTGAACACTTTCAGGGATAGGGCATCCATAACTTCTCTGGACAATGNTTTCTCTGTTGAGGACTCCAGAGCTGGACGCAGTACTCCTGGTGGGGCCTCATGAGCGCAGAGTAGAGAGGGAGAATCCTCTCCTGCAACCTGCTGGTCATGCTTCTTTTGATGCAGCCCAGGATACGGTTGGCCTTCTGGGCTGCCAGCGCACACTGCTGGCTCATGTTGAACTTCTCATCCATGAGAACTCCCAAGAGGTCCTCCTTAGAAGAGAGGACTTTTTTTTTGCAGACTGCATTGCAATTGCATAAAATTAAAATGCAAAGTGGGCACTCATGTATTTTTAAAAATGGCATTAATGCACACTTCCACATTTATGTGTATGCTTTTTAGTCAGCTGTACTTGGCATTGCTGTATTTATGCTAATACGCATTCACAAGTTAGTGCTGTTTGCCATTTGGAAGGTGTCCTCAGCAATTCTGGGTTCCTTTGGCAGAAAAACCCCTGTGTGGCTGCAGCAGAGCAGTGCTGGTGCCCAGCCTTGGCTCCTCGCAGGCTGATATGTCCCCAGCCAAACATTTCCCAAATTCTTAGGCTATGGAGTAGGAACCGAGTTTGCAAGGTCAAAATTACTCTCCACACAATGAGTTTTCCCTCCTCCTTGGCACACCCCCATGCATGTGCTTGTCATCATTAGGATCTGAAAAATTCCTGGACAGGATAGACAATGAGACTGTGCTTGGGCCACCAGCAGCTGCAGCCTGGGGACAGGGCAGCGCCTGGTGGGAGCACCCAGGCTTGCCAGGCATGGCTAACACACATGAGACGCTCTTGCTTCCCTCTGTTCAGCTTGATAATCTTTTTAATTAGGCATCAACCCCATTCCATCCAGCCATCCCAGAAGGTGAAGCACCTCATGCCATCAGGCTGTTGGAGCTACCACAGGAGAAAAATCCTTCAGTCCCACTTCGCCCTCTGCAACCCCTGTACGCCTCTATTTCCCCATTACTTGGGGGAAAAAAATAGATAGAATTAAAATTCTTATAATAGGAATGCTTTTTCATAAGACTTTTCAGTCTTACAAACTAGACTAATAGGAAAATAGTTCCTTTACTCTTCAGAAATAACATCTTTATTAAATATAAGATTCCAACCCATTTTGGTTTCAAAGTGTAAATTAGCTATCTGGTTTCCTTTTGTGCAATTATTTTGTTCATATAGATTTTATTCAATGCACTAGACAGCCTTGTTAATAGACAAGACACACACATAGTAGAAGAAAAGAGAGGGGGAAAAAGAAAGAAGAAAAGGCAAGGCAACCACCAATAAATCATTCCAGCCCCCCCTCCCTTCCTCTGCAGTTAGAAAGGGCTGGGGATTTTCTGATGAACTAATCAGAAAATGTGGGGTTTAAAAAAAACAAATAATTTTCAAGGCTGGTCTGGGTCGAGTGAGTCCCTCTGGAAAATTTTTAAGAAAGGCATTTCTTAATTTTGAATGTTTCATTTCTACATTTTCAAAGAAAAAATTCCATTCCGGAGATCAAAACACCTTCTGATATCCATCAAAGAAATGAAAACAATTATTAAATACCTAAATTGATGTAAAATTTTTAATACAATATTTTCTAAAATCATGATAAACTAATCCATATGTTTCCATCTTATTGTTCCCTGGGCTGCTTTATATTTTTTGCACCTGAATTCTGCCTGGAAATGATGCCTCTGTGTAAAATGCTGCAGAGAGTGCTGGGGGTCAGGCTGCAGCGCTGGGACCACACTATTAACATCCAACATTTGGTATTAGGAGGCCCATAAAGAACACTTAGTGGGGTCACAGGGATGAAAACCTTATGGGGACAAAACAGGAATAAAAGTCCTTTTACTATACAAAAATACTGTGGGGTAAATCCCAGAATTGATAATAGATTTGCAATTTCCCTAATATAGTGGGATTTCAACCTCCAGCTCTTGGCCTCATCAAGGCGCTCGAAGTCCCCTGATTTTACTCTTCCAGAAAAGATGATCTTTAATTCAGAGAAGGAAAGAAACAATTTCCCAGCCCAGAAAGGCAAGCCCTGGCACCAACACTCACCCTACTGGCCCCAGGTCCCACAGGTGCTCTGCCCAGTCCATCCCACCCCTCAGCATGAGGTCTGAGAGGTACCTCCAGAAGGTGGTGCAGCTCCTGGCTGGCCTGTGTGTACCACTAGGACCACACTTCTTTCCTCCTACAAAGCAAGTCTCCACGTCAAACAAGCTACCTTATACACAGGCACTGGGCAGACCAGAAGCTCTCTGCCTGCCTCCCCAGCATGAAGGCAGGTATTTGTGTGGGGAAGCCCTGGAGGGGAGGGGAGCAGTCATCTCAAACTAGTCTACAGCTCCTCTCATCACTAACTGGTGCCTGAGTTAATTAACACCCCTGGAGCACTATAGCAACAGGCTTAGGACCCTCATCCTACTGGGAAAAAGGCATGAAAAATAACATTCTGACACACTTTTTAAGCCTACAGAAATGCAATGATGTTGACTGTCCTTTGGATCTCACTTCAGAATCTCTGGAGTCCTACACCAAAGCTAGGTAGGTGTATTAACTGAGCATCACCATGATCTGTGCAATAGTCAAGACACAAATACCATTTAATTACCAAGGAAAAGTACCCTCTCTTTCCTCCCTTACCTCATCTGGTGCCAGCAGGAAGCTGCCCTCAGGTTCCAGAGAGGCCGAATGTGGGTGCCACCACAGTCAGCACTAATATGTAGGTATAAAGAAAGGCAGGTCACATCCTGGATGTTTTAGAGACCTTTGTTTACTAATTGACTCTGATGATTTTTTGCCCTTGAGCTTTTAAACTGAAATTGTGAATCTCCAAATGTACATACTGTAGCAAGGAGCTGGGCCTAGTCAGCTCAGAGTTTTACCTTTTGATTGATCAAAGACTCCATCAGCATGGTCTGAGTTACTGTTATTTTCTGTGTTTTGATCCACGCTTGCTGAAAAATTACATGTTATGTAGATAGATCAACATATTTTCACTCTCTCATGCTGAAAGCAGAGGACTTTTTTCCCTGTTTTATAAACAGACATGAATTCAGGTCTGCTTTCAGTGACTTCCCCAAGTCCCTTTGGAGATCTGCATACCTTCCTGCATTACCCTGATGACCCGTCATTCTCTGAAAGGTGTTTCACGCAGTGTTTCCTTAGGTGGATGGGGTACATACCTCTCATGGCTCTCTGCCTTTACTCTTGCTTCCACAAACCTCAGAACAAGAAGAAAGCAAGGACAGCAAAGACATCCAGACCACAGCAAACGCTACCAACTTTGCCTTGCAAATGCCACCAACGTCCCCAGATGAACCCCCCCACTATGAACTGTGTGGGAAAAGAGAGGAGTAGATATCCATATTGACATTTGCCCCTTTGATTCTGCATTAAAATTCTAATCACCTGTTCATCTCCATCACATGCTCCTTTTTCACCTCTACCATCTCCATGTCCCTTGAAAGAAACATGTAAACCTGGATGTTGAAAGATCTTTAATGTTTCTTATGAGGTTTAGTACCCCCAGCACTTGACCTCAGCAGAGAAAAAAAGCGAAATTCACCTCACCTGTTTCTTAAGTGTTGCCAGTACTTTCCAGTATAAAGCCATTATAATCTCCTTAAGCAGTCATGAAATAAAATAAAAAGAAGCATCTTCAAAATAAAAATAGTCCACATGCTAAACACAAACGCTTTGGAGTCACAAGCGCAAGGGAGATTTATAGCCTGTTATAAATGCGGCTGCTTGATCTATGTGCCCAGACTTTTCTGATGTAGTTCTGGGGTTCTTGCTTTGCCATTGAGCAACTCCTCATTGTTAGCAATTTTTGCCTATTTTAACCTTAACTTTTAAAAGGCAACTGTAAATTTTCAGAGTAAGCACAGAACAATAACTCTCTGAACTGCTAAAGGAATCAAACTGATGCAATTTATTTCCACAGAACCATACAATATTCAATGATACACTGAATCCGTGTTTTTAACACTTTTTAAAGGACTAAAACCCTGCAAAGAATTAATTAGGCATGCTCTGAAGCCTGAGCATTTAACAGTTTTCCACTCGGTTGTAGAATTTTAAGACCACCAACACTGGATACTGGCAAAGATTATCAAAGGTTTTCTGGGCTGAAATACATAGTAGTCATAGGGCTTGGCCACTAAGTAACTGGAAAATACTTCATGAAAGCTTTAGCTATGCTATTATATTTTGTGAAGAAACTTCAAAAAAAATAACCCATGGTATCTAGAAGGTTAAAGTTGGGGCAGAATGACTCATTGGGAAAGTATGTGCTGCACAGAATACCATCTTCTCTGCAAATCAAGCAAATTGTTAATACAGCAGAAAGGTATTTGTGATCCCAGAACTGCAAAGCAGGGCTGAGAGGGCTGAACAGGCTGGGATCTGGTCAGGATGAGGCCAGGGCATGTGCACGGGCACACGGCACTGCTGGCACAGCCTCCACAGCCACGAGCCCTGGAGCCACACACCCAGAGCAAAGCAACATTGGGAATTGCTTGAAGCTGGGAGATCCTGCCATAAAAACATCTCTTCTGGTGCTAAAGTGAGCTGAAAATGTACAACTTTTTAAAAAATGCAAGAAAAACATACTTTTTTTCCTTTTTCCACATCAGGTAAAATTTCAGTTCCATTTTCTGGAAGTGTCCTGATTTTTCCAACCTTTTCTGTTGTCTACTACAGTATTATAAAGAAATCTACTCATGCCAAACAGCCACCATTTGATAAGATCCTTGGTAGCTCATAAAATTATTGCAGAGAACTTATTTTACATGATGGGAAACTCAAACAGAAAAATATCTTTATTTAAGTACCTAGTGCCCAGAAGCATGATGGATGCTGTACAAAACAAGGATGGTACAGACATCCAGATATTTTGGACAAAAGCAAGACAGTTCAGATGCCAAAAGGGAAAAAAAAAAAAAAAAAAA
>VZRU01008894.1:0-27322 GCA_013398155.1 Pedionomus torquatus | reverse complement strand
TGGCTAGTAACTTGATTTATTTTCCTTTTTGCTTTCCAGCCACAGAATAAAAAGGTCTCATCAGTCAATCTTTCTATGGATATTTACCATGCAGAACTTAAGGAGAACTTTTAAACACTATGGACATTAAACTGCAGGTAAACAGTGGACATTTCAAGCCCAGACAGCCAAAGAGCTTCAGATCCAGTATTTTTTCCCCTCTCACGTGTATACAATTGCTTATGCAAATAAACAACTTTTCTCACTGCTCACAATGACTCACCTTGCTCATGATCTTGTGATCCCCAACCAAGGGCCGCATGAGGCAGAGCTGAATGTATCACTGCTCAAAGTGGCCCTGCCAGGACTGATGACACCCCGAGAGACACCCTGCACGTCAACCACCTACTGCTGACATCACTGTCAGTGCGTTGCAGATGAAAGGAGGTAATAACCCTTAGATATATCACAACACAGCATATTTAATTGATACAGAAATGTAGTACATGTATTTTACATCATCTTCAGAGATGGGCAGTTTTCTAAACAAAATGTAGACAAATTCCATGCAAAATGAATTAAACTGAGAAAAGAACCAGCATTTTAATAAAGTAATTGAAGATGACGATGAACGCATACTAAAATCAGTAAATATGTACCTATATGTATATAAACACACAAATTACACATATAAGAGAGATCGAATTTTCACTTGCAGTGTGGTTAACTTCCAGTGATGGAGGAGTGGCCTTCAAGTCAAAATGAAATACATCAGCTTATGTCAGAACATTGTAAAGTAGTTTGTTCAAATGAAAAAGAGACCTCCACTTCCTTGGAAAGCAAATTTAGTATCTTTAATTTTAAATGAAAGCTCCGGTGTACCAGGCAGCAGCCTCCTAATGCAGTATTTCTGCAAACAAGATTGGCTCTGGAAGTCCAAAAATATCATGAAGGGGAGTATGCAAATTCTTACAGTTTCTTTCATTCAGTTCAGAGTCTCTTTGGCCATTTGTTTAGATTAAATGTTCTTGGAGGGGGAAGAGAATGAAAAAATGTTGATGTTTGCAATCCTAAAAACTTACTCTATTGGGTTCAGCTAAGGACAAGAATTCAAAGGCGTAAATGCTTACCTGGAGTTTCAAAGAAAATTGCCAAAATGTGGAGATATCTGGCACTATACCTGAATTTCATTTGCATCTGGTCTGCAAAGAGGATTGCAGCTTTCCTGGCAGAAGCGCTCCACAGCAGTAAAGCTTTGGGTACCTCTCTCTGCTGCATCTTCCAAGGAGACATATTCACACCTCCTCTCACCCTGCAGCTCTCAGCTATGGCAGCAGAGATCTTTTTGGGGAGCTTTTGCAGGCTTGCAAAACCAACCAGCCACAGCACAAGGCTTCCACATCTGTTTAAGAGACCGTACACTCTTCTCCTGGCATCACCACTGGATTAGGAGCTTCCCAATTTTATCTTTTGAGGTAAACCATCTCTTAAATAAATTTTTAAAAAATCAAGAAGAATATCTTTTCTCCTTTTAATGCACCTATAATAAGTTTTCATTATAAGGATTGTGTCTAGGTGTAGGACAGTCCCTTTGGTGAGGCACAAAGCCTTATTTAATTATATAATTTAACTTCGGACTTCATGAGATTAGTGTTGATAGTCAGGCCTCACCAGCTCTTGAGGAGTAGAAGAGATCTTTCCCTGTTCCTGCTTGTCTCTCCTGGTGGCATGCTCAGTTGCCTAATAAAACTCTCCTTGAGATTATAAAGTTTTTCCTAACATATAACCTAAATGCTCCCTGCTGTTTAGTCTATCCCTGCTGACTAATGAGAAGACTTGATATCTCCTCTTATTAAAACATCCTTTCTTGCAGTTGCAGACATTTTCAGCAATTTCCCAGGCTGAACAGACTAATTTTTCCTAGACATTCCTCAGAAAATCTCTTAGACATTACCTTGCATTGCTAGTGCCCAGCTGTGCATCTTTTTCCTTGGCTCCTATTAAAAACCTGGTTTTGTGCAGTAAGAACCTGTTTCCATGCAAACCACTCGGGTTTTGTCCTGTCCACGCTGTCCTTTATAATATGCATCTTATTTACATTATCTACATGTATAGTAGCCATCCATGAAGCAGAGTCAGATCCCTCATGGGAAGTCAGCAGCATCACTTGTGCTTTTTGTCTTCAAAGTCAGCTCTTTCTCCATTTCTTTCTTCTCACCCCAGGGGGTGAGAAGCCCAGCACCCGGCTGCGATGGTGGGATGACACACACCGACTTTGACCGGTTCCGTTGCACTTCTCGAACATTTTCTGCATTCCCCACTGCAGGAAGAGGAAAACACCAACTTGTTCAATAAATGTTGTCCTTTTTGGGTCAACAGGAACTAAGAAATACCAAGAGTACTGAGGTGGCCATTTGCTTATTTCAATGAGCAATTTCACTGCAAGGACCACTTTTTAATTATAAAATAGAAAACAAAGATCAGTGGTTGGGGGTGGGAAAGAATTTACACCCTATTTTGCACTTTGAAATACATTACCTATCTGGATCAATATAATTCTTTTGTCAGTCCCCACCAGCAACTTTGCAGAACAATAATTCCTATCAGTTACTACCTTAAAATATCTTTTCAAGATTCAAGTGTCCTGCCAGAGCACCTAAAATTCTACGTTGCCACATTAAGTGATTGCTTTTTGCAATCTTGATGGAAGGATTGTTACAGCTTCCGTCATCCCTGTCACCAGGGTATGCGGGGGTCTGTGGTGCTCACATTTTTCCTGGAGCATCACCCCCCTCCCCAAAAACCTGCTTTTTATGACTTTGCTCTGCTTATACTCATGTTTTTCTTCAGGAAGAACATAGTTCTTGCAATAAACTGTGGAATAGAATAGCTACATCCCTGGCTACATCCATATTATGAACACACGAATGCCACACGATTGTGATTCTTCCATCTACTGTTGCAGATACAGTGTGGATAAAGTGTCAGCTATTCTGCAGCTCTTTATTTAGCAAGTTTTTAGCTAACTGTTTCAAGAAAATGACAAAGGAAGAAAACATTAGCAGTAGGACACAAAAAGATTGAAAGAAAAGAATGATACTTTTTGCTGCTTAAATATTTTTTCAGTACATATGTAATGAAGGAATATTCTGTATGTTAATGTTAGACACAGCCTGTTAATGTAACTCAGCCCATACTTGGAGGCAACATTACTTCCAGGTGGAACAAACACTGAATCTTTTCAATCATCAGTTTTACAGACATGATTGTGCTAAAAGGTGTGGTGCCAAATATTGTAAAAATTCAGTGCTCAGTTTCCCACCAATCATCTCGTGGTTCAGAGGCTAAAAGGGCTCTGTCCTCTGCATTTTGAAAGATGCATTTTACAGGTTTGATGAGGTATATGGTGTGTGAGGCTTCATTGATGTTAAACCACTTTTTTATAAGTGTGAAAACTAAGCTTTCAGATATCAAAAAACTGAGGCTGGACTTAGAAAAAACATGAGGTCTTGAACCACTGATCTTTCTGTAACAGATATTCAAAATTCTGCTGCTAATGGGGCACTCAAAATGCATTTTAGTAATACTTAACAAGCAAAAACCATAAATCTTAATTTTTGGAAAGCATTTGGGCATGAACCTGATGTTTCAAAGTATCATTCATTTTTATAAGGTTTTAGTTAATCCACTAGCTTCACCATAGGCAGAATGATCTGCAATTACTGTCAAACATCTTAGTGGCTGGTGCAATATGAAGAATGGTACCAGTTTCAAACTCTTGCCTGGCTGGACATGGGAGACAACAAAACTGTCTAAATTTAAGCACCCCTTGCAGCACACAGGTAATAAGGAGGTCAAACACCTGGGCTGGGACATGTGTCTCACTGCTGTGGTTCCCAGCCCTTCTGCCTGCCCCTCAGGAGCTGCCCAGGGCACTTTCACAGTCGGCGGTCCATCCCAGTGCACACCCAATCTTGTTTCAGGTGGGGTTGAGGTAGAGCACTGGGGCTGGGAAGGCTCTCGACTCTGCTGGCTTGATGATGATGTTCATCTAAGGAGTCCCACTTTGTCCCCCAGGATGGAGCAATGCCCCTGCTGCCTTGTCTGCAACATACAGCCCAGGTCTTTCTGCTGCTGCCTGCAGCGAGGTAGGGAAGGCAGAAGGCTTTGCCTTGGCTGTCTCCCAAGTCCCAGCCCTGCAACAGAGCAGCCATGGACCTCAGCCTATCCTCCCTGTCCCCTCCTGGACCACCTCGTGGTGACAGGGCAGGGCGAGCAGGGGAGATAGGAAATCACCGCCAGCATCCACCAGCTTACCAGTGAAGGAGCGGCACAGCTTGGGCTGTGTGCTGGAGTCACCCTGTGCTGAATACGAGTCATCCTTCTGTGATTAAAGAAGAAAAGTATTTTAATGCATTTATGAAGATGGCTAGCAAGTCTGTTAATGACACTCCTGCTTCATAAACAAGCCATCTGCAATCCCCAAGGACTCTGTTTCCATTTGTTTTACTTTTGCCAAGAAAAATAAAAAGAACTATTGCTAAAAATAGAGCAAATGGATGGCAGGAAATATTTACAGACACTGATTCATTTCAAGTTGGTGGAAGAGGTCTGAGCTCTCCAGGAGTGATTCAGCAAATAGGATGGGAAGGAGCAGCCCTGAGGCAGGGAGGATGGGGCAGGCGAGTGCGGGAGGCGATGCCCATCCCCAGGACAGGGACGTTTCTCACCTTGGCTGCTCCCCACCTTGGCTTCAGGCCACAGAGACAGGTAACAAGCTCACACTAACGAGCTCCCTGTCCTTTCACTCCAGTGCTAATCTCCACCCTTCAGGAAAAAAAAAAAAATATATATATATAAATCAGGTAGCACAATGCTGCCTGAATTGTTCTGTGCTTCTGTAAACTGGGAATAAGTCTTACGCAGCTGTGATTTGGCACCTCAGTCCAGAAGCCCAGACTGCCAAAATAACTCTGGACACCTCCCAGCCTGGTTTTCTGTTTTGTTTCTGTTTGTTCTCCTCCCTCCCCTAACGAGGACTGATGCCCTCCATCCCTTGTTCGCACTTTTTTTGGACCATTTTAATAACAATGCCTTCCCAGCTCCAACAGCAGCTCACAGCTCCCTGGAAAGCCATTCCCAGGGGCATTTAACGATTCTCAGAGCATGCTCCATGAAAGGGCTCCAACATAATTACCAAAGGCAGTATGTCATTTACGCACATGGCTTACAGGCAGCTCTAAATAAGCTCCTTCTCGGAGAGCGTACTCGTGTTTTGGCAGAAGAAAAGAGGACGAAGTTGCCTGGGTACAGGTGCAAGGATTTTCTGGGTGCTCAGTGGTAAATAAAAGCTATCCTGGGTCTCAGAAACCTCCCTGCCAGCATACTCTGTGTTGGATCCTTGCCTAAAATAAGGCAAGCCCAAAATCCAGACAGTGTTCAGAGCCAATGTGATGCGCAGCTCCAGGAAGCAGCAGCCTTCGGAAGGAATTTTGTCCTTAGGCAGAGGAAGGAGAACTTTCTGCTGGAAATAGATAGTCTCAGAGTTAATCCTCTGAGCTATGATTCAGATCTGAAGTCACCTCATAGTCCTGCCAAGGTTTTTCTGCCTGGTGTAAATCATTTAACCTGTGCTGTTGGCATGGGAAGGATGAGGATTGTTCTTTTCTTACTTCTTTTCTCTACCTTCCCTGTTCACTTTGCAACCCCTCCTTGGCAGCGGCTCCTAACACAGCAGTACTATAAAAGCAAAGGGATGCTCCCAAAGCGCAGCAGAGCCCCAAGGCTCCTAAAGCCACCGAGGTTAGAGAGAAGAGGTGATTCACTCTGGCTGAAGCCAGGTGTTGGCTGCGGCCCAGTGCCCATCCTGGCTAGGGTACAGTTTCTCTGCACCAATTGTGGAAGGAGATGAATTGTCCGTCAGGTGAGATAAACTTCACTCTTGGCTCGTCCCCAGCCTGGTGGAAGCATCAACTTCTAGAAAGATGCTCTTCCATACATATCTTATTTTGTAGCCTCTGATGCAGTGGGAAAAGACAAAGAGGCACCTAATAAATTATGAGATTAGTTTAACTGAGCTGCAACAGCTTTGTATTTTCATAGCAAAGAACTAACTTCACTAAAAAAGAAAAATATATATGCAGCCAACCAGTGAGTGGAAAAAGCATGTTTCCATTGACCCAAAAGGATTTTTTAATTATTCATTCAGCTGATAACACCTAACTGATTGAATGTATCACCACAAATTTTTTTCAAATAGACCAGCAATAGAAGGCACGAGGCATTTCACCAGCACCAGAGGGTTTTCAGTGGCCCTTTGCTTGAAGTTTGTTTCGCAGTTTCTTGATTTCCAGTTGGGTTTGCAAACACAGTTGTAATGCTTCCATCTCGTGGTGAAATGCAGAATAGAAAAAATGTGTGGGATGAGAGCATCTAGCTTTTTCTTGCTGACTCAATGCCTGGAAGGCCAAACCCTTCCCTTTGGGACTACAAAAGATGGAGTATCTGACAATCAAAAACTTCAAACACTAACTAGCTATATTTTTCATTCATCTCTTTTTTAAACAGGAAAATGCCATTTGCTTGTCAAGGTGGCATTTTAGTGAAACTAAATCTGAGTACCCCAAAATTTGAAATATTGAGCTTCTTTTAATGGACTGAAATCTACTTCTTAGCACAGTGTTCCTTCTTTATGCTGACAAATTCTGCAATCTGTCCTCCTACAGCGTGAAGTAACAGCATTCACCCGCCTTCCCACCTCATGTTAATATTCCAGGGCTCTTTTAGAAAATTATTGCATCACTTTTGTGTATCACCTTATTTTTATCTACAGTAAAATGAGGCAGCTATTCTAAAACATTAGTAGATAAGCTGCTGATCACATAAAACATGCCTGACTTTTCCTTTTGGGTGCAGAGGGTGACTTGTTGGGTTTAGAGTCAGCTTTACAGATGCCACTGAAATCAGTTGTCAGTATTTACCTCTACTTCACTTAGACTGGCACAAAGCAAAGGTAGCTGCTGTGAAGACGTGTTATGAAATTACTCTTATAAGACAGCAGTATTCAGCACCAAAATGGCATTTTGCATAATCCATAGGAGCATTCACTACCATCCATGAGTCAGTATAAAGACAGAGCAAATTTTAATGGCTTTTGCAATTCCCCCCAAAGTAGTCTGTCCTCTGAAAGGCCAGCTGTAAGCATACAAAGTAACAGGAGAATCAGTCTTCCCAAAGCGGCTGAAATTTCCTACCAGGTGCACCGCAGTACCTAACGGGAGTAGCAGAGGAAAGCGGGAGCGCAAGGGTTAACAATCAAATTGTTACAATCAATGTAAAGTCATACTCAAAATCAGCCCTAGTTTGATGTTGTTCTTTTGAAGTTTAATTATACCAAATGTTCTACAGGAACATGCCATGTTCTTGCCTATCTATTTTGAATTGTAAGTACCAATCAGCATGTAAATGATCAAATTAAATCTTTTAAGTTGTTTGCAAGAGCCGGAACACCTTTCTGTGAATGGAGGGCTGAGAAGCAGCAGCATTTGGTGTGTTACTGCTGTTCTCAGAGCTCTTCAATAACTGGCATTTAAACAAAGAAATCAGAGTGGTAGAAAGCCTGCGGCAGTCCCAAGTCCTTGTGCTGTTGTGGAAAATTACTATCTAAATAAAGACAGATAAATAATTTCTTTTTAAAAGGTCATTCTGTTCTCTTTAGCAATGGAGCCTTGCTGCCCAGATCAGAGATCACAGTTTGCACTTGGGCAGTGCTCTAGCTCAAGCCATCAAAACCCAAGATTTGGAGAAGTGGGTGAAATTTAGGAATGGCTCAACAATTACTGCTGCTGACCTGGAGGTTTGGTAGCAAAATACAGTGGAGGTTAACTGCTTCTCCTCTAGAGCAAGAGTTACACGGGATGGGAGGAACTGAAAAGACCAAGCCCACTCCTCATACACCATTCCTGGCCTATTTCATCTTTCCACAGGGAAATGTTGGCTCAGCTCCTCTTCCCAATTTCCAAAGAAGTCAGCAAAAACCTTTACCAGCCACAGACATTGTATTTACCTTGTTTCACCTCTAATTCAGAATACAAACCAATGTGGAGCTGTGCCAGCAGTAAATTTGGATTCAAAGTCATTCTCCCTGGAGTCCGGTATGCAATGCTTCCCTCTGTTTTACTTTCTTCAAGTCTGCCCAGAACTGTAGCTGCTTTTAAAAACAAAAAACTCGCTTCCAGAATAAATAAGAAAGCTCACAGTAATCGTTCTGTCCTTTCAAAAGAGTTGGGGGGAAAAAAAACACCAAATAGTTTCAAATATTCGCAGTCTATCTGGCCTGCTGACAATGGGTGAACCAAATTCCCACCTTCAAAGAAATCTCACAGAAAAAAAGGTAGGAAAAACAGACCTCTGAATCTACAGACTGAAACCCAATTAATAACATTTGCTCAGTAAATAACTTTCCTAGCATGGATGGAAGCCTGTGTTCACAAAACACTGAATGGTGCTGCACCCAAGAATGCTTGTTTGTTTGTCAGGATTTGGGATGATTTTTCCTTCAGTATTACCTAATCACTGGAATGCAGTTTAGGATTGAGAGACACTTTTTTTTAAATTTTATTTTAAATTTAAGGCAGTGGGATTTGTCTTTAAAAGGAAATACCACTAGCAATAAACCTCAATATTCCTAGTGCCTGTTATACCTGCACAGGGAAAACAGCCTGTGCATGGACTCTGCAGGTTCAAGCCTTCCCCACTCCTTCTTACCTCCTTGCTGGAGATGGTCACATCACCTCCACTCACTTCCATCCGCAGGCTTTTGTGCCGGAGGATCAGGATCTCCTTGGCATGCTCCACAGGCTCGGTCTCTCCAGGAAGGGTATGCCTGTTGTACGCTGGCCCCTGCACATGGCACCAGAGAGACTCCTGTTGCAGATGGAATCATCCCTCTCTCCACGGCAGCATCCCTTCACTAGTGCCTGCATCTGGTCCTTCCCTCCCTGTAACCATCCTGCCTGGTATGGGGGTAAACTGGTCCGCCCAAGTATGAGAGGTGGGGAGGGCAGAAAAAGGCAAAAGAAGGAGGATGGGACTCCAAACTCCACTTCTTTATGCAAAATTGCTCAATCAGTCACAGAATGACAAGACTGAGATGCCTCTCTGCTGGTCCAGGTGACACACCAACTTAGTACTACTCTGTTCAAGGTGTCTTCGGCCTCAGTGCCTTTGCCAGCCCTCCAACAATTTATATCAGTCCCAGCTTCATATATAAATCATGCAATCAACAGGAATCATAAACCCTGCTTCAAAAGCCATAAACCAACTAAAGTTAAACTTCCCACTAACATCAGTGGGAGCTGGAATAATTCTGTCACTACAAGGCATAAAGCTGGATTTAGGCAGGGGTAAGTGCAAACAGAAAATAGGCCTTCATCTTCATCCCATTCACCATTCCTATAGGTTTCCCCCCAGCCTTATCTAGTAGCTTCTCTCTGCTCAGCAAAGGGACAGGAGGGGGTGGTTGATCTCTCTGTGCTGAGCTGCCCACACCAGCTGCCTCCCCAAGGACTAAGTATTTCATGCATAATCCATAAAACAAAGGCTTAGGTGGATTTTAAGGATAAGGCACCATGTATCACCATGTGAACCGCAATTACAATGCACAATCCTAGGTGCTGCGTAAAACCTCAGACAGATTATTCATGAGTTATTCTGTAAACAGTGTTTTCTATGCTATTTACCAGTTGTACCAGTTTCATGGTAAAACTGCCAAGTGGTTTTAAAACCTCTGCAGATTAGTTCTCACTTGCAGCTCACTGACTGTGCTCTCTTCTATGGGAAAAAAACACAACATGAGGATAACCCCAGGAGCTGTGGCAACTGCTGGGTCTCCTAACTTGATGCCTGAAGATCCATGTGCTCCTCCTTTCTCCTTTCTGGTTCTGGGTACTGATGCCTAAAATACTTCATGAAATTATAGGCTGACTGGGTGAACCTTTCAAAAGCTGTCATGCTGCAAACAGAAATGTGCCACTGACGTGGAAACTGGATCTGGCTTCACACAGCCAACTATTCTCTGCTCACAAAGAGACATCATTAGTAATTATGTAAATATTCATAACATCTGCTCAGGCTGTTAGGAAAACTGAGGTAACTTTTGTTATTGAGCATTTAAAATACAGATTGAGGGAAGAGTTATACCGTTCTCCTTATTCGGTACAGGTTCCTTGCCAATATTTCCTGTATATTTTCCAGGACATCTGCATTCAGAGTATCCTCCAATGTTTTTTCCATTATGACAGTCTTGTCGTTGGTGCTGGAAAGAAAACCAGAACATCTTATTTTGGAAGGTGCACAGTAGCACAGCTAGTACATCCCCAAAGCCCACTGTTCACAGCAGCCGTTTCGGAGCCCACCACCAGTGGACATGACCAACAGCTAATCCTTGAAGATGGAGTTCACTGCAGAAGGGACATTCAGTATTTACATCAGACCTTGGCACCCACGTGCTCCCTGGTAGATAAAAGAGCAGTGGGGAGCTGTGGCAGAGCAGAACCATCTGTGAGAGATGAAATTATTACTCCAACATGTAAATATTTGACCCTGATGCTCAGCCAATGTTCATTATCACTCTTAGTTCCTTCAGTACATTAATAGTGCAAAGCCATAAAAAAAAATGCTTCCTCAGAGTTTCTGTGACAGCATTCTGCGTCACTCAAGGTAGATACAGGTGACCCTCAATGCACAAGATCACAAGTTGTGTTCATCAATGACGCAAGACCGCTCATCCACCTGATCCCACCTACTTATCTTTAAATAGTGTTTATTTTGCATTTGTCCAAGTTATGTTGAACCTTCCCACGGGACAGCTCAGCAGGGAAGAGCAGAGGAGGCAGAGAAGTTTGCAAAAGCTTTTCATAACTGCTCCCTCCAGTGAGAGGGCTGTGAGAAGTGATGGAAAGGGGATGACTGCAGGGGAGCACTTACAGCAAGGATGGGTGGGATGGGGCATGACCCAGCTGCCCTGCTTCTGCCAGCTCGATGGCATGTTTCCGCTCCAGCTTTTCATAGAGAAGCACAATACTTGATTTTGGCTGATCATATTCTCGAAGCAGGATCTTCTGCAGGTACTTACTGTTGAAATATTCTAATCTGTTTGAGAATGAAACCAGGACATTCTTAGTCTCCCATGACTCCCCAGCACCTAAATGGACCTGAGCAAGCCAGCAGGTTCATAGCCTATGACTGTCCCATATTCCACTATACTCCATCATCTTCTTTCCAGAAACCAATGGTCCCAGAGGTCAGTTTCAAATTATTTTTGCACTACAGTATATGAGCTAAGATATTAAAACTTTGCCCAATACAATAAAAACTCCCAAAAGGGCCAGATTCATCATGAACTTTACTATAAGTGCTACAAGTACATGCAGTAGCCCCAAAGGATGTAACAGATTTAAACACTTCCAGATTCCCTCTTGAGCCATTTTCTCTCACCTTCTGCTCAAATGCAGCCAAACTTTTAGAAAGATTTAGCCAGTGTCAAATACTGACACCCAAGTTTGGCTGTTGTTGGCTGCTCACAAACCTGCTCACCAGCAGCCCAAACATCCTCAGTAGCAGCGATTCCCATACCCTCTAGTGGCACTTCCAAGCACCAGCATTCCTAAGAAAATCCTTTCCAGCTGCATCAATCAGCCCTTACCAATAAGTTGGTTGCATATGTGTCTGTACAGCCAAGGAATTAAACCTGGTAGATGGCTATTAATATATTCTATGTTATTTATATCTTTTTATAAAAACACTTGCGTACACTCTACTTAATTTTTCTTAATGAAAACAAGCACTTTTCTAGAGAAATCTGTAGACATCCTCTATAATTTTTAGTCAGACCCCAACAAGCAGCTGTATCCAAGTGTTGCACACTCATATTTGTACTGTTAATCGTGCACACACAGGGTTGCCATCCTCAGCCCCTACATGGCCAGACAGGCAGGACGGCACAGGCAGGAGTGCTTCTGCAGGCAGGGACAGACTGAACCACACAAGCTGTGTGTTGTGCTGGCACAGCTCCCTCATTTCCAGCATATTTCTTTGGACAAGAAGGGACAAACAAAATAGGAGAGGAGAACGGAGTCTTTTTAGGGTAACCTGCAAGAGGGGAAGTGCCCTGAGAATCTGGTCTCACCTTGGACAAGGAAAAGCTGCCCCTCTGTCACCTGGGCTATGCCACAAGGATGAACAAGGCTCAGCTGCCCACAGTGCAAAGTTAGGGAGTAAAAGCCAGCCTCATTTTTTTCTACACATGTACACAGCGTATTTTGGCAAATCCTTACTTGTCTTTCCAGTAATACTGTCCCCAGTGTCCAGATATATCTTCAATGCCAGCCAGCAAATGATCCAAGAACTAAACAGAAGAGAGGATTTTTCTGTACACTGGTTGCATGTATTGCATATGTGATGAATTCAGCAAACATCAAAAGCCAGCAGACAAAATAGGAGCTACTTTCAGCTTGCTACACAGCACCAGTAAACAAGAAGAGGGGATGTCGGGGTAATTCCCCATCCAGTCATTCACGTGTATCCCTCGGTTCTGGAGTACAATAAGTAGCTTGGCTGCTTGCTTTCAGGTCTGTGTGAGCAAACAATCACTGAGGGACATGGATCTGCCTTTTATGCTATGAACAGGATGGCTGATGGCTTGCACATCCTGCATATTGGGCCTTGATAAGCAGGAAATGCTCATCTTGAGGGTTTTGAGGACAATTTCTCTCAGGAGATCAGTATCTTCAGGATACAGATGTAGATAACATACAGATGATGTTTTGACTTGAATAAAAAATACTGCCTTCCCTCAGACACTCACACTAAATTAAAACATTAGCCATATCATGCCTTATACAAAAACATTATTATTATTTAAAATTATATTAAAAATACCAGTCGGGTTGATTTTTCCACCTGGAAGTTAAATCTTTGTAGTTTTGTAAATTGTTTCCTCTCCTAGGGGGAAAGAGGAGGGAAAAACGCTCTAAACTGGGAGAGCGGTCTACTCTACTGTGGGTCAATGCTTCAATGCTCTGCTGCTCTTAGGTACTGGTGTCCCTGGAGCTTCCTCCAGCTCTAATTGCAAAAAAAAAAAAAAAAAAGAAATTATTTTTTGTGCAGTCAGAAAGGTTTCAGAGTGGTTCACTCAGCCCTGCAGCCTGGTACAGGTTTAGAGTCCTCACATTGCTATTAGGAGCTGCATGGTCTAAGGGCTGACAAACGATCCCCCCGCCACTGATCATCGCTCTTGAGAGCAAGAGTGTCCTGACTATCTGGATGGAGAAATAAATTTGAGGAAGAAAGTTGCTCCTGGCTTCTACAGCCCTAATTTCCGAGTATCTGCATTGTTACCTTCCCTACTTAACTTAATTGCTACATAGCCATTTTCAGCTCACATTTCCTAATAAAAACATTTGCAGAGATGATTTACTATTCACACACTAACAAAAGAAGAAAGTATTCTCTGTTCATGATAGAAAGAGACTCTTCAGCCTATTGAACTATTCTGTTAACCTCAGACAAAACCCTGTAACACAATCTAATTGTGACAATGCCAAACAGTTCTTATAAATGTCCTCAGACCTAATCTCTTTATTTTACCTACCCAAAAAGAAGACAAAAATATTCCTGAAGGAGTCATATCCACAGAAATGTGACTGGGCATAAACTATTCGATTCAGAAATACAATTTTATATTGGATGCAGATGCAAATGCAAAGATTCAGTTAGGTGTACAGAATACCCTGCCCTCTCATGGAGCTGACCTGCTCTCTGAAGAAGTCCTCTGTAACCATAAAGGCCAACATTTGGACGGTGAGAGCAAGGTGAACTAATTTCCACCTTTGGGTTACGGACTTAGAATTACAGAATGGTTACAGTTGGAAGGAACCTTAAAGGTATCTAGTTCCAACCCCCCTGCCATGGGCAGCAACATGTTTCACTAGACCAGGTGACTCAAAAGCCCCATTCAAACTGACACTGGTTACTTCCAGAGAGGGAGCACTTCAGTGGTTCCTTCTGATATTCTATTAACCTCACCCTCCCTTTTCTAAATTTTTTTGCAAAAATATCTAAACTGATCGTGGTGATGTGACTGGTGAACACGTGGAAGATCCCAACCTTGAAGCAACCAAGTCTTAATTTCCTTCTTTCACTCCTTCCAGAGAAGTAGAAAAGCTAGAGCTAGGTTCAAGTATAAACTTGGGTGAGTGATTATCTGTTTCTGTCACATTTGTGCACCACCTGTGCACAACACCAGTCTGATTGAGTAGGTGGCTGTTATTCCAATGCAAATAAGAACCCATGGTTAGGAAGCTGCATAGGACTTCAAACTTGAAAAGGGACTGACCTGCAGAGGATTCAGGTAAAATTGCAGACCTGTAGTTCCTGGAGGCATGCCACATTTCACAAAGACAATATTGTTACCAGCAAAGCATATTGGAAAGCTCTGGCCTTGTGTTGATGGACACATCACTTACGCGAATATGGATCTGCTCTCCCACTGTGGGGGCACTCTCTCTTTTCCTCTTGACAGCCAACAAGTCAACAAGAGGACGGATGGTCATTCCCTGCAGTATAACCACAAACACAAAAACCAGACTTCTTCACATCAAGTATTCTTAATGTCAACAGGAACTCACATACAGGCCGAGAGGAGAAATGCTCCACTCTTCTTATCTGGCACCTCAAAGACCACAAAAAGTCAACCAATAACTTCAAGGTCAAGCCTGTGGTTTGCTGTTGCTTATATCCTAGCAGATGGAAAGGGGCTAGAAACGTTCAAAGTTCAAATGCCTGAAACTATCATAGTCCTTGAGACTTCACAGCATGCAGCTTCCACCAGCATTTGTCCGCTTTTTGAGTATTTATGTGTCACAGATCATTACTCCAATGATCTCAGATGGCTAGCCAGTGGCAAAGTTTACTAATCAAAGTACCCACCTGGTGGGAAGGGTCAAGGGAAGAGTTTTAATGTCCTTCAAGCCTCATGAGAAAACTTCTAAAATGCTGCTGTGGTGCCTTTCTTAGTCTGGCTTCAGTATGAAATTACTTTTCTAGGGCATGTTTACAGCAAAAATGACGGAGTAGTTGATGTTTATGACTTCTGAATGTCACAACTGCTGGCAAGGAGGACAGTTGAACACATTTTTAATTGCAGAAACAATTAATGTGTCATTTTAATAGCTAATAGCAATAAAAAATTCATAGCTATTCAGAGTAAATAACATAAAACAAATTTAGAAAGAACAGATATTACAAAAAGTACATAGAGGCTATGCAATTTGGTCTCTTGCCTTCACTGGATAGTCAGGTGCATTTGTTTTCTTTTTGGAGTTTTGTGACCAGCACTCCCAAATTCAGAAACACCTGAATTCCTTAAGTCCCTCCTGACCTTGAGAGCATTATGATAATCTCACTTGTCATTGTCAGGCCACATGTTGTTTC
Source organism: Pedionomus torquatus (assembly GCA_013398155.1). Taxonomy (NCBI): domain Eukaryota; kingdom Metazoa; phylum Chordata; class Aves; order Charadriiformes; family Pedionomidae; genus Pedionomus; species Pedionomus torquatus. The sequence continues at coordinate 11,851 of VZRU01008894.1, read as the reverse complement.
ACAATACACCTGTTAGGTCCCTTGTGATGCTCCTCTACTCACCAGAGCTAACTTATCTGAAGATGTTGACGGCTCTATCATGGCTCAAAAAGCTCTTCTGCTGCCAGAGAATCAGTAGCTAATGGGTCGGTGTAGGCAGCAAACAAACAAACAAACTCTCCACAATACATTTGCTAGCAATTTCATGGAACAGGTCAGAGGCCAATAGGCTGAGAGACTGAACTTCAAATGGAGAACATGGCATTTCATTTTTGAACTGCACTGAAAGGCAAAACAGTAAGAGCCTTTTGTGACATTCCAGACAAGCCCACACCCCTTGGAGGACTTCCTGGTCTATGTGGCACATATGCAGGCCTGAAAATTGCTCAGTCAACCTTCTCAAAATTATTAACCAGGCTTGTTGTGGGAAGAACCTTATGCAACTGACTTAGGCCAAAACAGATGATGTTCCTGTGTTGTCTAATGCACTGATAGATCCGTGTAAGGACAAGCTCAATTGCTTCCACATTGGTCATCAATCTGTGTAGCATGACGCTTTCAGACAGTGCGGTCAGGATTTCCAAGAAAATGAAGAGGGTTTGTGCTCTGACAAGATGCCTTGCTGGTCTTCACCAACTTTAAAAGGGCCCAAATAATCTCTATAACATCTCCCCTAGTTTCTCTCCTGTCTTAACACAGACATCCCCTGCCAAGACTGTAGTGATTTCACTGAGAATAGAAAGGAAACTTGGTGCACAAAATAACAGCAATGAAAAAAGTCCACTAGCCACAGAAGTTGTTTTGTAGCAAATATTTCACTTGTCCTTTCCAGCCAAAGTGACATGCACCATGAAAGATGCTGGGATATTAAAGATACTCATTCTTCAACACTGAATCAATCGACGTGGCTAGCAGCAGTGCCATGGTCTTCAGAAGCTGTAGGACTCATTTGCAAGCCCAGGTTTCTGGAGATTCACCTCAATATTCGGTTCTATTATATTTACCTACATTAGATATATTTACCTATGTTATCTATGTTAAATTTACCTACTTAGCTATGTTCTATTTACCTATTCATTGCTACAGCAATGTCCTTCTGGTTCAGCTTTTAAGCAAGTTTATTTCCCAGCCCTGCCACCCTCCAGTTCTTGTGGTGGCCTCAGCTACACAATACTGCAGGTATCTGGAGCCCGAGCAAAGTCTGTCTTTATAGATGCTGTGTTCTCACTGAATGGCTGAAGGTCAAGGGGTCACCCCTCTGACACATACCCATGGGGGACCCTGTTTAACTCTCACCCTTTAGCATGGAGATGACATCACCAGTTGAGCTTTGAGGTTACACAAAAAGCCCTTTTCCCAGTCCTGGGAAGGATTTTCCGAAGCCTCAGCAGAATGGAGCTGCTGCCTTAGAACAACCTTTGTCTGAGACTCAAGAGTGTCTCTGCATGAGCGGACGTGCCTAGTGACCGCATCTTTTCAATTTCTGACCCACATTTGCATCTTAAAACTTGTCAACCTCCACCTAACTATACCCCTGCTCCCCCTGGGGCCCCTGCTCTCTCCTTTCAGTCTGAAATCTATGCCTGGACCAGCTGCCCTGCAGGACTCAGCTCCAAGCCCATCAGCACATCAAACTTGCTCACCATTTTTTCAGCTCATGGTGTGGATGAGGTGGATGTGGGGAAGTACAGTCAACCCCAACCCTCCACATTGTCCAAGACCCATACCTGAGGGGATCAGGGAGGTCAAGCAGAAGGAATTTGCTCTTGTGGGACAATGCTCAGCCATGGGGCAGCTCTCACCATGACCCAGTATCTCCCAAAGCCCCAGGAGCTGCTTTGCTCTCTTCATCCAAGGGCAGGAGGAGGGCAGCCCTGGGTCAGGAGCTCTGCATGAAACTCACGTGCTTCAGCAGAGGAGCTCCCAGGGAGCTTTTCTTCGCAGCATCATTCCTAGACTCCCACCCCGCTCTCTTCAGCCCTACGAAGACACAGTCTTAACTTTTGGGGGCAGAGCATGCCAGGTACACATCAGCCTTGCTCACTTCAGGACCACATGGTGCCAGTTTTTCCCACACAACCCCCTTCAAAAGCGACAGCCTCTGTCAGGTGAATGAAAAGGTGCATTTCAGAGAAACTCCAAATGGATTCTCGCCCTTACAGACTTGCTGCTGGGCAGAGAACAGCAGGGAGATCCATCCAAAAGCTTCATCCAAGAGAAGGCTGCAGGAATGCTTTTACCACTAGATGTCACAGCAATGCTGAGAGCTGCCACTCCTCTGGAGCAGGGCTTCAGTGAGCCCTGAAGAGCAGTGACTCCGTACAACCTCAGCCTGTGCCTAAGGGAGAGTGCTAATCAAGAATCCTTGACAAATAAAAGCATATTAGTAAGGAGAGCAATACCAGCAGCAAGTTCTGCCCCTGCTCCAGCTGCAGGCTGAGCAGCCCAGGCCCTTGCCTGCTATACAATCGCAGGCTGAGGGCAGATGCACCACCTCCCATATGCTCCCCAAAAGCAGCCCAAGCTACAAATGCTACTTCAACCTTTTTATAGGACTGGGCTTTGCAAAAACACCCACAGCAGATACCAGTCCTGAAGAAAAAAGAAAACAACAGAAAATAGAAAAAAATATAGCACACTCGTGCATTAAACAATAAACCTAATATCTCAGAGCAACAACTGCAGTGAGGGTCCGCCTCCCTCTCGTACCCTGGCAGTGGGGAGGTAACACGTCCACAGCCACTCCATGACGTGGGCAGGTTGCACTCACTCACAGAAGCTTTACAACTGGGTAGAAAACAATCCAAGAACTGCTTGGGCAGAAAGAGAAAGCAGGAAGCAACAGGGCTTAGGGATCAGTTAAAAATGAAAAATTAGAGGCAAATAAATCAGACATGCTATGACTTTTTTTATTTGCTTCTGATTTTCCTTGCTTTTATAACAACTACACACAAATATTTTTTCCAGTGGAAAAGTTAACAACTGCAGCTGTTTTTCTGCATGAATGTGAAAACATCTCAGACATATATACAAAATATTTTGATAAACAACTAATGACTGTTGTTGCTTCAGCTGCTGGATGCCCCAGTAAAGTAGATCTCATTCTCTGAAATGTTAAAAAGCCATGATGTTAAAAATGAGGCCCTGTTAAATCATCCTATTTGTGAACTACCAAAGCTGAGATGATCATACCATAAAGTTCTTTTAAAATTCTTGCTGCCTGTGTCCAGAGGCTGGAGTCTCTCCAGTATCTTTCTGAACCTTTAGGTTCAGGAAAACTGAATTTAGTCACTCAGGTAGCATTTCATGACAAGGCTTACAATAACAAGTGGTTCTTACCTTGCTCAAACAGCAAACTGTAGACTGATTCCTATTGGCTTTGCTGTCACAAGAAAACGTGTACACTCAGGTTTCAGAGCAAAAACCTATACCATCATTCATACCATACATCATTCTTCCCAAATTTCACCACTATGACTCCAATAAGGATATACCAGATCAAAGATGGGACAAGTTATCATGAAAAATGCTACAGCACATTGCAAGTCAACAGCTGCTAGTCAGCCTCATGAATGTGTGACACATTTTCACACAATCAGCCCCTCTCAGTAATAATTTAAAATTTTATATACCTAATGGCTTTAAGGAGGGAAAAGTTTTCATGACTGGTAAAAATTTGTATACATCTAATGGTTTAGTACTGGTTATTTGCCTGGAGAAAAAGTCATGCTCATTCTTTATCCTGGTAACACCAGTATTGTTTTTACCTGTATGAACACAGTGAAGAGGATGACAACAGTTGTTGCTGCAATGAAGAGCTTCTTTCTATGAAAGTCAGGAAGCAAGAAAACCAAAGAGAAACAAATAGCTCCTCGGAGACCCCCATACGCTATAATGAATTGGTCTTTGCCAGTGATGGTGTTGACGTGAAATCTGTTCACAAAGAAAGTCAGCACAAGAACCCCTGAAAAGCAGGAAAGAAGATGAGAGCACATCAAACAAAAAGAGAAATTGGATAAAATTAATAATGTAATGGTATGTTTTACAGTAAAACATCACTGAACTGGTAAATACCAACCACAAGGAACTTGCCAGGGCCCAAGGTGGTATATTCCCCACATGCCACTGGAGAAGGGGTTTTTTTCCAGCCTGATCCGACTGGTTTGTATTTGATTTGTCCACAAAAAAATTAATCTCCAACACGTTCCTGATTTGGGAGATTACAAATGTCATTGACTGGCCATAGTTTTGGGGGCTTGGTACAAACATAAAATTTTAGATAGCTCATCTTGTAGCAAATCCTCTTGTTTTTTAAACTCAGTTTTGTGCTTATCACAGTCCAGCTGAGAAACCAAAGTTTCCTTCAGAAGGACTGTGAACTCTACTGGGAAATTTTAGCGCCATCCCACTCCCATGATTTTGGATCCCCAGAATACACCTGGTGATTCAGTGTTAAGCAAAGCTAAATAGTGAACTAACAGTAACTACTGAGAACATAGGATGCATTAGTACCTTCATTTTGATGGTAGTTACTTCAATTTTTTAGGGCAATTCTATGGTCATGGGCAAGCTGAAACTTTATTTGCATAATGATATGGAAGCAGACTCCGATGATTGAATTCAAATATTAATTGATGTATTCTAGTTGGTGATTTAATTGCTTGGATTATAAATGCCCTGAAGGCAAATCATCAGCAACAATTAGCCACAAGTTACTCTCCAGTTTCTAAAAGTTTCCAAGCAGTAGCTTGGCTAAGTAGCTATATCTAGCCTATGTTAATGTTGTTTCTTCACAAATCTTTCACTGAAAGATTTATACTGTACAAATTTAAGACTATGTAAGTTGGCATAGGAATTGATATAATGTATAATCATTTGCAAATACATATAACAAATGCAGAAAGGAACAAAAAGTCAGGCCTTAAATCAGTAAGGTGTAATCTTAATACCAACAGACACAATATACATCTTATTTTCTGAAGATTAATGGCCATTTTGAGAACTGATGACACAGATGGTCATTGACTTTTGCTAGGAATTAGCCAGATCCATATCCCTATCACTTTTCTAACGAGTGTTTGTAAAAGAAAAAAAAAACTTCAAAAATAGAACATTTGTAATGTACATATCAAACATCTTCCCCTACACCTACAACCAAAAATATCTGAACTTTGCACATCAGGCTGGTTTGAAGAAACCAAAAAATCTCAAATTTGAAGAAAACAAAATCACTTAAGTGAACCTTACATGACCTTCCCCATCTCTGGAGCACTGCCTTCATTTTCAGTGTTCCTTGTAACTTAAAAATATATAAATATATAAAAATAAGGAATACCTCAGATCACATCTGCAGGTACTGTAAAGCTCGGGCAGTGCTGATGGTTTAAAGGAACAAAATTTACTTGAGCAGATATGCTGGCCTTTCTCTTAATTTAATCCTTCCTTATACATTATTATTAGCATTCCTTAAACTAATCAAAGACCCGTGTGCTCCAAGAGATGACACACAGTCAATCATTTTGAGCAGAAAATATTTTCTTCTGCAGATATATCTTGAAAAAGAGCAGAAGGAGATCTGCCTAGTACTTGGATAGCAGTAGAGCACTAGTGCTGTCATGCAGTGTATCTTGCTTTTTTGATTCTTTCTTATATCAAAGCAATTGCAGTCCCCAGGCTTCACCAAAATCATTTCCCATTTAAGAGCACTGGAAGGGTCCAGTGAAGGACTAGAATACAGCTTACATACTAATCCCAGCACTGTCAACCCAGAAGTCCCCAATACCTGCAAGCAAACTTCATGAGTGCCTCCCATTTCTGGATCAGTACCTCGAGCACCCCCAGAGATGCAGAATGGGTCTGAAAGGGTATGGGATTAATCTCCACCACCACCTCCACAGCAGCAGGTCCCCAGCACCACCCTTCCCAGTTCATGTCCTTCCAGCACACCTATGGCTCTCCAGTAAAGTGCTGCAGGAAAGGGACACCCAGCATCAGAGGGGCAAGATGATTTTCAGCCCAGGTTTGTGCATTCTTATTAAATTCAAGGGGATTTTGAATGCAAAGAGGGTTTTCTTTCCTGGCTGCCACACTGAGCCCTTTTCTAGTAACATGCTGCATAAGTTAAGAAGGCAATCAGAAGAGCCATGTTTAAAGAGCTAGAGGATTTTTGGTCCGCAATGAAGAATTTTTGAACTTAAAAAAGTCAGAACTTTTCATTTGAGCAAATAATTTCAGAGAAAACCACTTAATTGTAATAAAACATAGGAAACATTAGGAAATTCCAGTAAAATGCAAGACTTGCTATCGAGCAAGTGATGGAGAAGAAAGGATGTATTGGCTGGGGTATCCCACTTCAGTCCTGGCATTCACATCTAGGACAAACTCGTATACAGAGGGAGCAGGAAAGGACGATGGTGGGGGCAGAAGCATTCTCTCATTTAATGAAATCATATTTCTCACTCCCATAAATATATATAAAAAAATAAAACCCATCATTTCACCATACCTAGTGCTCTCCAAATGAGACAAAAAATGACAGTGAAGCAAATGTACGGCCAGTTCCACTCATGATTTTCTCCAATGGTGGAAACTCCGAGAAAGATGAAGATGAGGGTATCACTAACACTGCTCCACATCTTCATGAAGTATTTGACTGTGGTGTGAGACTTCAGAGAGATGTTGGCCTCCACGTAACGTTTCATGCCCATGGCACAAGCAATGATACTGAGAAAATGAAACCAAGACAGTATTTTTTTCAACTTAAGCATACAAAATTGACAGTGCCATTTAAAAAAAAAACAAGCTTCATCAAGTCTCAGATATTTGCAGACATCTCACTGGGTAGTGATTCATGTCCTACATCAGTCCAATAATATCAAGAGGATCAACAGGACAATAAGATACTATATAGGTTGACCAGACTGTCTGAATTTTTTTTTTTTTAACAGATAAACAACTCGGCACCTAGTGCATTTATCACAGCAATACCTTGCAATCAACTAGACCCAACTCTTTCCATCACAGTACACAAGTTTTTTGACTTTGCCAAGCTCTAACCATCTGGGGTGAAGAGTTTCATGCTTAGGAGCCCACATTACCTATTTCACCTGGATGAGAAAAAGACATTTGAGGGAGTAGGAGACTTGTTTCTTAGCATGAGAAATGTGTAAATACAACTCCTGTGAGTTTGACTAATATCTGGTCACTACAGCAGATTCTCATATGACTCAGAACTGGTGTAGTTTAAGAGCAGCCCAAATATTGTACTCTTTCACCCAAAGGACCAAAGTTGGAGAAACTCCAGCACATAATGTACTTCAAACTGTGTCTGAAGCCTGATCGGACTTGCAGTGCATGTTATTTGGGCACAGCTAGGAAGCCACTGACTCCATGCAACCCAGAGACAATAAAATGCTCAAGCACACTCATAAGGCTGCACAATGAGCCAAGAAATGTTACTGTAGTCAGAACATCTGACCTCCTCAGGTATTGCATATCCAAGGTCACTTCAGAAGCGTGCAGCACCAATTAAAACTTCTGCCTTGCAATTTTTCATGGATAATTGGTTCTTCAAGTTACAGGGTACATGTGGTTAGCCTAATTCATCAGCTTTTCAAATCAATACATTTTCAGGCCATCAGTCTTAGAAGGTCAAAACAATTGAGTGCTCAAAGACTTGAAGCTCCATTTTTTAATATTTTAACCTACACAGAAACATTGTTCCGAATATAGTACCAACAATAGCAAAATGGCTTTATGTTTCTGGATCTGATTTCCATTGGTATTTGGTAAGACCATCAACGTGGAATTTTATTGCAATAAAAATTCCTTTCACAGGGGACATCACAGTAACTGCCTTTACATTGTATCATTCACAGAAAAGTAGATCCTCAGCTTGCTGAAGCACACCTGGATCTGGCAGACTGACACTAAACACCAGCTGTGACCAGGACAGGTAAGTGACCCATATATATGCAAATAGGTGTTAAGATCAGTGGTGGCCTCTGCAGCACATTATCCATAATGTATCCTCTCAGCTAAGAACTGTTCAGAAAACCACCATGGAAGTACTGCTTTGCGGTGAAAACATCACATCTAACCCCAGAATTTCACAAAGGAGATTCTTTGCATTATGTGAGCATCGATGGAAAAAATCGGGGTAGCCACTTGCCCCAGTGAACAGGATGGTTTGCAAATGGGCAGAGCTGACTATGCTGTAGCTGTGGTTTTACAACCTGTGTGAAACCAAAGACCCCAATTGTCTCCTCCACAGTTATTTATTTATTTCAGGGAGACACTGTGGTCCACTGCACTGCTGCCCCTAATCTGCAGGGCTGCTAACAAAAGCAAAGTGCAGGGCACTTTTCTTCTGGCTTTATCAGTGAATCACCAGCACATCTTCACTGCCATGACTTGGCATCTATTGTTGGATCAAGACAAAGGAATGGACAACTATATTCATTTCTGCTGTGCTTAAAGCACAAAGAAAATCAGCAGTCTGTTATGGGAAAATACTTCCCAGATATTTGGCTGGAACAATAACTAGAGGAAAGAAAAAAAACATTTTCAAATGAAGACGCACTTTCACACACTGAGTTACTGACTTTGTTAATGGCTTTGCATTCAAACAACAACAACAAAAAAAAAAACAAAACCCGGGCATATACATATTTTTATTTCTTTCATTTAAAAATAATTGTTACTGGTTTTCTTCATTTCCATGAAAAAGACCATACTTTTTTGAAGAAGAAAGAAACAATTGGGCTTGTCTGAAATTAAAACTGGACTTCAGGGAGAAGACTTGTAGCAAAAGCACAGGATATGAGAGGTCAGAGTCAGAAAAGCCACAATACTGTTACTGGGGAAAGAGATCCCAGTACTCAAGTGGGAGTTTGATCCAGCAGAAAGAGACAAAATTCAAGTCCCTTTTTCATTTACTGTTGAGTTCACAGCTTTTAACTTCTAAGAAAATTACCAACACTTTAAAATGTTCTGAAATTTGTCTTTTTTTTATTTTTCCTTTTTAGATTGACCCACTTTGCATAACGTATTGAACCAGAAAAAATAACCAGGATTCAACCACAAGCTAAAAAGAAAATAATAAATTCTGCTTCTGTATCTGCCTCAATAAATAGTGGATAAAATTGTTTCAGCTAGTAACTAAGAAATCCAAGGAGTATTTATGGGCAAGTGACTTCCAGAGCCACAGTTTGGGAAGATCTTTTGGGAAAAGGATATGGGTTCACATCAGATTCACAGACAAGAAATAAGCTTGACCTGCTCTGTCAACTTCAAAGGTCAAGGGAAAAAGAAAGAAACCAAAACTAAAAAACATTTGCAGAACTGTTTAGCAGATTGGGTTGCATTCACAGATAATGTCTTTTTGACTATGTAGAAGTGATTGTTTTGGCAATCAAGTTATTTTTCAAAGAAACCAACTGCCAAGATCTGTTTCTTATTATTCAGCATTCCCTGGTCACAAATGAATGTATTGTTTGAAATCTAAGATATATAAAAGAGGAATTTATAATTTGACAATTATAAAACCAGCAGTGCAGGAATCACCTGCCTTTGCAATTGTTTTGCTTTAGAAACAATGCATTATTCAAAAGAATAGAAAATGGGTTCCATAATGGGTATGGTGGATTGTGATTGATAGGAGACGACACCATTAGGATTAAATGTTTTCTGCTGCATGATGATCATGCAGCATATTTATTTCACTGTTCAGTCTCACAGTCCTGTAAATTGGCTTTCTCTTACCTATTCCAAGAGCAAGAATTGTTTTCAGAAATGCTACAATATTGCTCCTATTAACTATTCGAGGAAACAAAATCTGAAGGATATACAAATGGTTTCTATCCTAAACAGTATCATTAGTTTTAAAATAGATCTCCCAGATACACTTGTGTCTAGCTAGTACCTGATTTCATTTTTTAATTTTCTTTTTATCTTCATTATTATCAGATTTTTGGTTGTTTACACTGTAGCTATCAATGCAGCCTAAGTGCACTTTATAGTCTTTAGGGAAATATGAAATAGTTGGTTGTGATCCCCAGCACTGGCTGACTTAGTTTAGGCAGGAGAACCAAACACAATAGGTATCAGCCTACAAAAAAAAGGAAGACTGAATCACTCACTCAGTTCTACATCTGCCTCTGCTTTGACCATTAGGATTATTATATCTTTTTTTTTTCTCAGCACCTGCTCTGCAAGTGAAAAACAAAAATGAAAAGTCACCTTTTTTAAAACTGAAGGATCTGCCCTAAATTATTCATTTTATTGAAATTCCTATCCAGTAAAAAGAAAATAAATTAACTCTATTATCTATAAATTACAATATGTGAAAGGCTGAACTCACAGAAACAAATTATTTTGTTTCACTGATCTAAAAAGTTGCATTGAAATATGTGAGCTGGCATCTGATACGGTGTGCGGCTCAGCTGCAGGACACAGGCACTTCATGTTGCTCTAACCTGGTTGTACAAAAGCTCCACAGAGTAAAACTTTCAGTGCATTAAAGTGTTTTTTAGACTGAAGACTGTATAGGACTGGTTATGCTGTAGTAAACTGCAAGCAGTTCAGGTTAGTACCTTTGAAACCTTGATCTCTGACAACTTCAGATGAAATTGGTCAGCAGATTTCAAATACTACTGGAGAGGGAAAGAAGACAGATGACATGCTCACTCAGGAGACTATATGAACTCCTGAGCAGTGTCTGAACTTCTTCTGGCAGTATGTCTGAATTGCCAAAGCAGAGGTTTCCATTAGAGCCCTCCACTCCCAAACAGTAGGAATATTTCCAGGCTTCAGCTCCATAGGGGCAACACAACTTGCATCCCATCACTCGCTTTGCTCTGTCACTGTAAGGTCTGCCTTAGCACGCCTTTGGGTCCATCACTAGCTGGTAGATAGGGTATGCAGATCAGGAGGTGGGTTCTAGAACAGATGTGCTGTAAACTCAGACCAAACCTTTATGAAGACTTAATTAAATACTCCTTGCAGCTCTTCAAATGTTAGTTTTGACTGGACCACGCATAGAAAATAACAAAATACACCAAGAAAACCTCTTCTGGCTCGGCCAAGCCCACTAGACATCTCACTGCCCGAACGTTTGGGATTTCTAAATTAAAAACATGGAGCTCAAATAACCATTCCTCAAAAATCTGCACATACTGACCAGCTGTCTGAAGCTTGCCCTGCACGAGGTATCTGGATTGCTTGTGACTTGAAGCGATTACCATTGTGTGAAGTGGGGTTATTTCTCTCAGCTCTTCCACAGGCTTTTGTACTCGCACTTTGCTGTCATACAGAGATTTCCAACTAAGCAAACTTATGTTAAAAAATTTTCTGATACTTTTCATAAAATGTAGCCAAAAGGTTTTCTTGGACAGATGAGATGCTGGGACATACTTACGCCACAATCCCCGAAAGGTGAAACATTTCAGCGGTGAGGTAGGAAAGATAGCTGTACAGGAAGACAAAGAGCGGTTCAATGACACGGATATCCTTGGTGAATCGTGTGGTAAAGGCAGCAGTCATCCCAAAAATAAGACCTACTAAAACTCCTCCTAGCCCAACCACAAAAAATTTTCCAACTCCAGCAAAAATATCCACAGTTTTGATGGTTGGCATTTCACAGAAAGACCGAAATAGCTTGTAGAGCACCTGGATGAAAAATGAAAGAGGAAGAACAGCTGTTAACAAGATAGTCACCAGACATGGCCATATGTAGCAATGACATGAAAATACACTGCTGGGATTTCTGCCAGTGTAGGCTCAGCATCCTTCTCTGACTACCTGGTAGTTCACGTGCATTTCTGTCTCCAGACATGCAGTGGAAGAGAACCATAGAATCATAGAATGGTTAGAG
>VZRU01008893.1:173293-186780 GCA_013398155.1 Pedionomus torquatus | reverse complement strand
GGAACTGAGGTTACAGTTTAGCCCATGATTATTATTCTTCTTTCTATTTTTTTGTTTCCCCTTTTTCTTCTTTGGTTGTTGTTTCAGGCCACGTGAATGCTAGTCTTTTCAACTGTATGTTTCTAGAACCTTTAGTAAGCCTAAGCAGATTTTTGTGTCAGTTACGCTGACAAAAATCTGTAACAATACCTTGCTTGTCCTTGGTGCTTGTTTAGATGGCTGTCTTGTATTTGAAATCCAGAAAATCTTTTATCTTTTATTTTTAAAATCTGATCACTTATTGCTCATGAGAAAATCACTTGTCTACTCATGTAGGCAAGTTTCCTAGATCCTAAATTCACATTGCTTAGTGTATGCCTGACAATGAGTGTCAAATCTGTTGCTGTTTGAGTTAAATGGTGTTGCAAAAGAAAAAAAAAAAAAAAAAGAGACGAAAAAAGGGAAGAAGAAAAAAGGCATCATTGACTTTTAAGTGGCTACAAATTTAGTAACAAAATAAATGCACAAATTAGTAGTTTACTGAGATATATTTTCCAAAGAAGGTGGGACTATAAGAAAATTATCTGTGATCAGAAACATTTTCAATCAGTTTGTTCCATTCCTCACATAAATTTTATTTTCCTCTAAGGTTCAAAGTGGCTGTGCACAGGCAACAAGCGCATTTGCTTCCTTGAGAGGCTTCTACTTCAAGCAATGTCATAACCCATCCAGGCTCTCAAAGTGACGTGCAAGACTTTCCCTATCCTTCTCCCTCTATGAAATATTTCATGATGGGAGAGAAGTGTTAGGCTCCTCTGAGTGATTTCTGCTCAGCCAAACTAATTCCATTATCCGTTAGTCAAGTTTACATCAGGGTAACAGCTAATAACTCATGCGGAACTCTGTAACCATCTTTAATCTTGTTCTTCATCCAAGCCAGTGCTCTATGAGCCAGGATTTCTCTGATTATTAATGGTGATGGGTAAGTGTCCTGGCAGCCTTCTGCTCACAGAGTTGGAAAGAGATAGAAGGTCAGCCCTTTCAGACCAGCTCTCCGGAGTGACATATGATAATCACAGGTATCACCCATCCTCCTAAGGGAAGGAGCTGGGTATCTCATACAGAGTCCCAAAATAGTAATGTGGAGCTTGTTCACACACAACCCATTAAATAGTCAAATTTTCATTTCTGAAAATGTTGGAGATTGAGGTAGAGAGAATTTTGACTGATAAAAAGGCTGCTGTCAGCTCAATGGCAGACTGTTTATATCCAAGTGAATCTTTTTTGTAGTAAAATGATCTTACAGAAGATTTCTGAATCCCAGTAGGCATACAGATGCGAAAGGTTGCTCTCACAGTGAAGTAAAGCATGGATGACACATTGTGAAAAAATTACTTTTTTAATACTTTTCTGACTGACTTAAATGATTCAGAGTACCAGCAGTATTACAGAGCAATACTTATTGTATATTAAATTGGCAAAATGTTTATGTATGAGTACTTGAAGGCATGAAGAGGTACCATAATTCTCATGCATGTTTATGTAGACAGCAAAAAATTATTAGTCTCAGTACAGCAATGTCAAATCACGGCTTTAACTTTAAACAATATTGGATAAGAGAGACTGAAGTAGGGGGAAGAACTTATTTAAACAGTTTCTATTCAACCAGCTAAATCTGCTCTATCATTACAATCAAAAGGAATGGAGTAGAAGCAACTGCAGGGTAAATGATCATTACAATCAAAAGGAATGATTGGAAATCAAAAAATTTTTATCCTACATAGTGCTCAAGAAGCCTGTCTTTTTCTGCTGGATAGAGGTGATGTACAGGTATCCTAAGAACCTTCAGTTTGTGGAATCTCAGTGAGGCCAAGAGCAAACTTTGATAAGGAATATGTAGTTTATTCAGCCCTGCTCCTACTTATAGGGATGTTACTAATTTTGCAATTTATGCATTTAAAAACAAACAAACAAACAAACAAACAAACAAACAAAAAAACTAGACGAACAAACCATTAAAAAAACCCGCCATCACAATCATGTGAATCTGTCAAGAGGAAAAAAGAAAAAGTTTAGGATCAAAATCATCCCTATACTCTGTGCATGTATTGTATTCTGCAAGTCTCCATTGCCATATAAAATCTTTAAGTCTGAAACAGACAACCAGATCCTTGTCTTAAGATATATCATATCTGCAAACAGATAATGGCTACTTGAGTAAAAAGGAAAATTAAGGGATATAATGGGATCTGTGAACTTGTGGATTGTCTTTTGATGGAAGTGGAAAGCAATCTACTATCTAAGTTAATGTTTAAAGCTTGACTGCATCGCCATATTGTAAAGAAAAATTACATTAATAGGCATAAAGGACTTTAAAATCTTTTCAGCCATTTGAGTTGATCATTTAAATACAAAATCTATTTTCTTCCCTTTTTCTTTCAAAATAATTAATAGTTTTATTCACAAGAATCTAGTTCATTATAAAATTGATAGCTGGTAAGTAGACTTTTGGGAGAAAATTAAGAATTTATTTAACATTTTAAGAAGCCAAAGTAATTTTGTACAACTCTGCACATACTTGACCTAAATAGTTTTGATATATGAAATGTGCAATTTATTCATTATTCTTCGAAGTTGTTGGTTAGTAGCTGTGGGACTGTGGTGGTGTTATTTAAGCTCCTAAAGTTTTGTAAATATCTACAGAATGTAATTAAAATGGAGAATAAGAATATAGAGCCAGAGTCTGATCTCCACCAAGGCTATATTAACATGACTGATTTTTCCTTGCATCACAAAACTGACATCAGAAACTGACACTTTTCAGCTCTTTAAAATTTTTAGTTAATGTAATCACTTCTTACCTTAGTGGATAAAGAACAAAATATAGCATGATATTCTTAACTCAGACAATGGAAAAAAAATCATATGAGTAGAATATTTATTTTTCAAACAACTAAGTTCAAATGCAATAAAGATTACATTCTGTTAAGCATTTTTCACTACTTTTTGGTACGGAATGAAATGTAATCTGTTTAACTCAATTATCTTCATTGTTTTTCTTTCTTAAATCAGAATCACCATGTTTTTGGTGTTAGTGATTCTGTAAGACAGAAATCTTAAGTGGCTTAGTGCCCTTTGACTCAAAGCAAGGGCTTTCTGTTACTGTATGTAATTGGAAAAGATGAGAGAAGAACACAAGTGACAGGAGTGGATAAAGAGAGCAAAGCCAAGCGTATGTCCCTGTGAAGGTTGGTTTGCTAACCTCGATAGCTACAGCAGGTCAGATACAGGTCTCCCAAGAAACTTTGTGTTGACAGCATGATAGAAATTCATGCAAATAGGTGTTTCATTGTACAACTCAGCAAATGGTACATGAATATTATGCTCATTTTATGAAATTAAGCTGTCATCTTATGGAGAGAAATATTTGGAGCTGTTGTGTAATAGTATTCAATCATGTGAACATAAGTACAGAGTGACTTCAAAATCTTTCCCTCTCAGTCCTTGCTCTTCCTGCTGGGCTCCAGGAATGCTGTAGCCTCCTTTGTGTAACTCTTTCTGCAGTTGAGTCTTTTGTGCATGAAGCTGCTGAATTTCTGGAGTCTCCAACTTGTAAGACCACTGCACACCATGCATAGATTTTAACTCTCTGCTAATATTATAGGTTTAACTATCTGGACACGCTTCCGGATTGTGTTCTATATGGAAAATTGCTTTCATAGTTTTCTGCCTTTGCTTTGTTGGATGGAATCTTGTAATCTTCTCTATTCCTCTCTGCCCTCTCCCAACTGGCAATTCCAATTGAACTGTACTCCATTTAATTAATAATAGCAGTGACTCAGATATAGGGCTACTGGTATACTTGGTTTTATTTCAATTTTTTTTTGCTGATATTTTTGTTCATAAAGGCTTGCAGAGTTTCTGCTATTAAAAGAGAATGGAAAACAATTTTTTTATTTTTTTCCGTTTTTTTTTTTTCCAGGAAAAAGCATGATTAACAAAGAAAATGTGAAATTTCAAAATACTATATGAAATGAGAATGTAGAATTTTTTTTTGTTTTGAGGTCAATAGACATTTTTTTCAGTATTGACTATTTTAATTTCAATTTTTTTTAAAAGGTATTTTATATCTGAAAAATTTATTTTGAAAAATCCTGAAAGGGAACAGCATTCTGAAAAATACTTCCTCATTTTGTTTCTAAAATATTTTTTCTTCAATTTTATGTGGTTTAATTTAGTTTAACCAACGATACTATTTCTGATAGGAGGCTTTTAATGAAACTTGTCAGTCATATTTACTTTTCAACAAACAGCTGAAGGACAATTCAGATCTACAAGGCCAAAAAGAGAGAGCTTTCCACCTTAAGAGGTTTCTAATCCTAGTAGAATATTTTAGATCAATCTAATTTCATTATTTTCGCTGGTGTATGAATGCCTCTTTTCTTTCTTTGCCTCTGTCTTCTACAAACCAAAAAGGAAGAACTTTCTTAAATTACATGTGGGGATTTTCCTCTGAAGACTTGTTGGATTAACTCTTCCAGTGAGTTTCAGAATCCCACAGTATGGACATAGCCTCTCCACTCTATCAATAAAATGAAGAGGAGGTACATTCCTCCTGGTCTCCCCCCAAAAATCCTGATGCTAGCAATTAAATTTTAGTGCAAGAGGACTTCCATTTAGTTAATTGAGAGTCCACCACAGTCATTAGCCTTAAGATTATCTGCTGTGACTAGAAATCAAAGCAGTAGTCCTAATGCTAAAATTTCCCTGGGAATAATGGTCTGTAATCCAGGCTGACATGACCATTGCTCCTGATAAGTAGTTTTCAGGACTGAGACTTTTTTATAGGTTAAAAGTTTCTGACTCCAAGAGGTACATCAACTTCTTACAGCTTTTCAGCTTTCCGATCAGCTCCTGATTGCAAAAGCAGCAGATGTGCATCTCCTGACATGCAGCAGCAGCAGCTACTGAACACATCCATATGGCTAACAAAAGTAATATTTTCTGCTGCCTCACCACTGGATGTTATGTCACCACTTGAGTGTTTAAAGACAAATTTCATCTTATTCTTGTACAATGAAGGAGATATGTCAAGTTTGCCTTTAAAAGGTAGACTTTTTATTTTATTTCTCATTGAAGTATTATAATAGCCTTTCTAAAGCAGTATCAGAAGAGAAGATATCACAGAAGAATGTATGAGAATATTTGCAAATTTAAAATTTTTACTCTTCTTTTCTACTTCTGTCATGTTTTCTTGAGCTGGGGCTGTTCAGCCTGGAAAAGAGAAGGCTCCGGGGAGACCTCATAGCAGCCTTCCAGTATCTGAAGGGAGCCTACAGGAGAGCAGGAGAGGGACTCTTTGTCAGGAAGCATAGTGGTAGGACAAGGGCTAATGGTTTTAAACTGGAAGAGGGGAGATTTAGATTGGATATTAGGAAAAAATTCTTTCCTGTGAGGGTGGTGAGGCACTGGAACAGGCTGCCCAGGGAGGTTGTGGATGCCCCATTCCTGGAAGTATTTAAGGCCAGGCTTGATAGGGCTTTGAGCCACATGGTCTAGTGGGAGATGTCCCTGCCCATGGCAGGGGAGTTGGAACATGATGATCTTCAAGGTCCCTTCCAACTCTAACCATTCTATGATTCTATGGTTCTATCTTCATTATATCTCAGTAAGCATCCAGTTCTACTTTTTTCATCTTTGAATTTTTCTGGCCTTCTTATTTTTGTTGTACTTGTTAAGTACTGCAGTAAGAATTTGATAACTATTCCATTTATAACTTTGAAATAACGCAAAATGTGCATTAGCATCACATTATTCCTCATGCACTGCCCTTTATAACCTCAGGAATCTTCTGGGCCACATTAGGATTCATTTTATTTCTTTTCTGTGTCAAAATTAAATCTATAGTTCCAGTTTTGACAAGAAAAAAATTAAAAATGAAGAATGGAATGTGGAAGTGCTACAGTGAGTCCTTTAAATTTAAAAATAAATGTTAGTGGCACACAGTCAAAATAACAGAAAGTGCATATAAGTTTTGTACGATGGATTATATCTTTTGGGTTAAAGCAATATTTTCAGAGTTTTTTTCCAGTAGAACAGTACTCTTCCTTTTCTTATTTTCACATCTAGGTGCTGGACCACTGCACTATATGGAAAGTGGAAGATCATAGAATATGTAGGGTTGGGGCTTGCACAACTTCTCTGGGCAACCTGTTTCAGTGTCTCACTACCCTCACAGTGAAGAATTTCTTTCTAGTGTCTAATCTAAACCTCCCCTCTTTCAGTTTAAAACCGTTCCCCCTCATCCTGTCACTACACTCCCTGCTGTGGAGTCCCTCCTCATCTCTCCTGTAGGCCCTCCTTGTGCTGAGCGCTCCAGAGCTCGACACAATGTTCCAGGTAGGGTCTCAGGAGAGCAGAGTGGAAGGGGAGAATCACCTTTCTAAGTCTGTTGGCCCCACTTCTCTTGATGCAACCCAGGATATAATTTGTTTTCTGGGCTGAGAGTGTTCATTGTTGCCTCCTGTCCAGCTTTTGGATGTACAAGATGTACTACGGCGGCTACTTTGGGGTTCTGGAGAACCCCACTGAGGAACAGCAACTTAAGAGTCTTTTTTGGAGTCTGTATGGTATGGGGAGGGAAACTTGCACCTTAAAAAAATCCGAGGAAGTCGTATCATTGGTGGTGTCCTTCAGAAATGCTTGCTTTTTATATGAATTTCAAAGTGGAAAGAATTTTTACATGGCACTGGGTAGGTTAATTTATGATAGTTCACAGTCAAGATATTTGCTGGTTTTTGTGACAGTTTACCCCTCTTAGGCATGCCTGTAAGGAATGCACTTTTTTTCTCATATACATATACACAAGTGTTTGTGTGTATACTTATATATGTATTGTGTATTTATTTATAAATATACGCACAGAAGCAACACAAAGAAAAACTTGTTTTACAGACATTTCTGAACTAATGAACAAAGCAAATGTAGTTGTCATGAAATCTTTGTCCCACTTAATGAGGAGATTGTGTCATATGAATGGTTGAGAATTATTTGATTTTTTAAGTAAGTTGAAGAAAATTAGAGACCTGAGGGTTTTACCTTTATTTCCTTGGAGAATATATAAAATATTTATGCATTTATCTCAGGAAGAGCTGTTAGGGGAATTTGTAATACTTGGCTTTGGATTTGTTCTGAGAATTTTTATTTTTTTTTTCTGTGGGAGATGGAATACTTAATCTTTGCAGAACTGAAGGGACATTTGAGAGGTGAAACTTTTCTACCTTTGTTAGACTGAAAGTCAATGAAAAAAACTCTAAAAGTCAATGAAAAAAAGTAGTCTTGGTTTTGCTGCAAATGCTTGAAAAGTTCTTCAAAACTAATGTTCTTCAGAAACAGATTGGTCATGGTTTGGTCTCTGTTTCTAAGACCCTTCAGACAGCAAATGGGTCAACTAAAGCATCATTGAAGATTCTGCAGTTTTCTCCAGTCCTTTCATAAGTAAACAAAACCTAGATTTTAATATGGCGTATATTAAATATGTATTATAATAATATATATTATTTAATATGGCATATATATCCAGCCTCCTATACAAACTGATCATGATCAGTTATGAAATAAATAATGAAGTTATGAAATATATTGTACCCTGTGCAAAAATGTATCTAAAAACTTTTCCTGTCCAAAGTACTCTGCACAAGCAACCTCTCAGTAAGGGCATCTTTAAGAAGCAGACCTCTTTAATGCAGGTGTCTAACGATAAACTTAATGTCTTGTGTTAGTTGCTGCATTTTAATAAAGAAGACAGTCCCTTTTCCTCTCCCTTTGCTTTGCCCTCCTCTGAGTACGAATTCCAAAATTTGCTGTGGCAGATAAGAAGGGGAGATAGGGAAGGCAATTAATAAGTGAGCAGTAAAGGGGTGAGTTGATCAATGTGTTGACTGGAACGCTGGTGGTGTATTTTGTTCTTAATTTATGTAAAGAACAAGTTAGACAACTGGGATGCTGCGCAGTTGCTGGCGCTCATCTCTGTATTTATGGGGTAATTATCAATTCTTTGCTCCTAGTCTGCAAGTTCACTTATGTAATATGGTGTGATACGTGATATGGTTATTTCTCAGTAGTAGTAAAATATGAAGGTCTCTGTAATCTGGCTGAAAGTCTTATTTGCGTAACTATTATTCAGACTGTTTCTGTACAAGGGATGACTAGGTAAGTCTTTTTCACTGATTAGCCAAGAGCAATTTTAGCCACCTCATTAAGAAAAAATGCCAATAATTATTTCTGCTCTGATTGTGCTGCTCACAGGAGCTACTGCCCAGCCAGGCTACTAACTATTGCCCCAGATGCTAAATGGTTAAATATTTAATTATCATTAGTGCTGCTTGAATACTATAATTATGGCTAACACATGTAATAGAGAAGTAGAGCCTTTTTTACTGAGCTGGGAAGGGCCTTCAGAAGGCATCATACTTTCTATATTTGGAGGGACAGCAGCCTGGAGGATGAATTGTTTATTCTGTGCTAATGACAAACCTGAATCTTGGAACTTTGTTTTTCCTTTCTGTTTCCTTTGATTGGTTTATAGGCAATAGATTTGTTTCTGAGCTTTCCATCATTAGACAAACGAGTATTGCAGAAATACCATGATAAATAATCTTGTATGTAAAAATATGAGATTTTAGTCATTCTGAGGTGGAAAATGGGACTTTCCAAACATTTAGAGAGGAAAAATACAGGATAGGCCCCTTCTTCATTCTTATCAAAACATTAGGCTTTTAAGTTAGGGCTCTCAAGTGGGTGACCTCAGTGCCAGTCCAGGTTTTGAACTGCTTACAGAGATTCTGTTTCACATGTGTTTGGTGAGAGGTGCGTCTACTGGTCTCCTGTCTCTGGTTTCTTTCTTGCTTTGGTCCTCAACCAGAAATTCCTTTCTGTCTGTGTGGCTGAATGAATTTACCAGGTAAATAGATGGAAAAGCATCTGACAATTCTGAAGATGCTGAGGTATACAGGGTTGCAGGTGGTGAATCAGTGAAAAATTCATGTTGATCACTTGAGTCTGTTTTATTGTTTGTCGGCAAAGCTAAAGGAGTAGTAAAGCCAATAATGGTTGACATCACCTCAAAAGTAAAACTTTATTCAATTTCTAAGCTGTAAGGTTTGGGTTTTAATGCTTTTTAATGCCACAAGCCATATAAAAATGTGTACGTGTGTCAAAAGGTGTAAAAACAAAGAATTGTTTTAGCTCTTTTTGAAGTGGAAAATAAGGCTCTTCCTGGGGATAAAACCCTCCCAGGAATTTCAAAAGCTCTAACATCAGAGAAAATTTTAGCTAAAGTGAGGCAAAGTCATAAAAGCAGTTCAGCTGGAATTTCTCTAAGCTTTTTCTGTCTTTCATATCAATTGCTTTTAACAACTTACTGACACACTGCAAAGCAAATACTTGATTTTATATTGAATATATAGTCTGTTTATATTTGTGAATAAGCTATCATGAAATAATTTTACTGTCTGTTAGTGAAAACTAAGAAGCTGAGTAGATTTTTAAAGAATAATAGAGATACAAATTAATTCATTTAGAGCATATTTTTTTAAGCTCATTGTGAAAACTGAGCTTTCTTTACTTACACATGAAGATTATCCAGAATGCAATTGTGTCACTAAAGTTTATTATGTTTATGACGTCTCAAAGTTTATTATGTTTAAGTATGACTGAAAAACATTGACACTTAGAGCTTCATATGAAAAAAAAAATCATATAAATATTTTAGGTATCATAGGTGAGCTAATCTTTTTGTTCACTGTCTTCCAAATAGCATTTATTTGGTGCATTTAGTATCTGTTAAGTATTTGCATGTTTATTCCTGTTAATTTGTCAGTCTAGAGTACAGAGCATATCTTGTTCCTTGAAAGCATTCTCAGAATTTCACCAGGCACATCAAGTCTGTAGTGGCTCTGAAAAATCAAACTGCTTTTATTTAGAAGCAGAGAACATACACCTATATTTTAGGCTCCCAGGTTAATTAATGCAATTACTAGTAATAATAAACAGAAGCTAGTGCATTTATGAAGAAGAAATTAAATGAAAATTAATTGGAAATTAATTGAAAAGTGAATATATCCATTTTTAAAATTCCTTGGGACCTTAAAAGAGTCCTTTTCTAAGAAGAAGAGAAGAGAGTTTGATAAACGAGTTTATTTTGGCTCACCTACAGGCTTGGTGTGAACAAAAACCGCCTTCATGAAGACACATAGTGCTTGTGGGTGAGGCTTTGAAACTTCAGAAAATCAGGAAGCTGCTAATGAATAGAGTGAGGAAGAATTACCCTCAGCAGAGGATGACCAGTTTGGGAGAACTTTAACCATCTGGGAGTATAGGTCCATGGGGCCCAATGGGTTGCATCTATGAATGCTGTGGGAGCTGGCTCATTTCATTGCGAGGCCGCTCTCAGTTATCTATGAAAGGTCATGACAATCAGGAGAGGTTCCCAAGGGCTGGAAGACTGGATGTCACTGTATTTTCAAGAAGGGCAAGGAGGAAGATTTGGGGAACCTACAAGCCATTCAGCCTCACCTAAGTCCCTGGGAAAGTAATGGAGCCCTGAAAACCTGGAATCCATTTCCAAACACACTAAGGGTAAGAGTGGCCAAGAGTAGTCAGTATGGATTTACATAGGAGAAATCATGCTTAACCAACCTGGTACCTTCCATAATGAGATTACTAGCTTGGTAGATGAGGGAAGACTAGATGTTGTTGTTTATCTTGAATTTAAAGTGGATTTTCACATTGTCTGACAAATGTTCTCATAGACAAGCTGATGAAGTACTAATTAGATAGTGAGATGAATGAAAAGCTTGCAGAATGGCCACTGGAATAGACTGTGTAGAGAGGTTGTGTAGTCTCCCTCTGTGGAGAAATTCTAAAGCCAACTTGACATGGTTCTGGGCAATCTGAGGTAGCAGACCCAGATTGAGCTGGGAAGTTGAACTAGATGGATTTGAGAATTCCCTTCCAACCTCAACCATTCTGTGTTTCTGTGATGAGCAGAACCACGCAGCAGGTCACACTTGATCACACATCAGAAATTATGTCAGGGAAAGTGTTTATTTCTGCCAAAGCAATAGTTCCCTCTGTGGTTTTTCAGTGCAGAGCATTAGCCTTCCTTCTAGCCTACTCTTTGGCCTAGTACTCCGTTTCTACCTGGACAAAATGTGTGACTGTTTGGGCTGTGTCCTCCATGAAGGTTAATTCACTCATTTGAGGGACATATTTGATTTACGTTGCTCCAGACTAAATGTGTCAATCTTTCTACCTTGAGGCCTGAAGGTATTTTTTTAGTACAATAGGACTGTGCCCTTAGCAATTACAATATACCTGGTTGATTGGCTGCAATATAATACTGCAGGTATGACATTATCCTCTCTTCATAATGCTGTTCTTTGTGAGTTTAAGCAGGGGTGCAATTTTATCTGGGATTATTTCAGCACTTTGTTTCACTGAGCTTAACCTTAAAAAGGCATTATTGATTTCCTATCTAAACCACAGTTTTGCAAACTGCAGTAACTAGACAAATTTATGTTAATTATAAAAAAGAAAAGAAACACATGCAATAAACAAGCTGCTCATTATATGTCTTGACTAAGTTATATAAATCATAAACCACCTATCCACTATACAGTTGCATTTTTACTGTATCTTAGAGAGAGCTCAGAAAAAAGGGAAAAATTTTGCTTAGGTTACAAACATGAAAACCAAACCATTGCCTTTTATGAAGACTGAGGATATTGGGTGTATTCGTTTCTGAAAATCTGTAATTTTTTTAAATTAATACTGATTTATTTGACTATTGAAATAATCAAATCAGGATGTTAGAGGAAAAGCATAATAAGGTGATATGGTTTCTATTCTAAGTTAAATCAGTGCTAAATTAAAATAGCTTATGACTCTTTATGAATATTTTTATTTCCAAAAATGTTTTGTAAGTAAGTTTTCAAAGAATGAGGAGATTTTTAATTTCACATTTAAAGTTGTCTATTTCCTGTATTTGTGTAATGCTGAAAGATGGAGCATATATATATGAAAAACGAAAGAGAGACAAAAGAATATATACTATATACCTTTAGTTCATTAAATTAAAGCAGACACTGGTGTGACTGAAATTATGAAAACATATTCACACCAGTTAGTGGGGGCCTACTTGTGTATCATATGGGGAAAAAAGGGGTCAGTGAGAGGAAGCCTGCAGTAATTTATGTTGCTGGGTGTGACTGTTACACAGATGACATGACCTGTCTCTCCTAATTTATTATTTTCTTGTCTTCTTAACTTAAAAGTTGAAGGGTAGGAAGGAATCCGAAAGGAAAATTAGATTTGCATTTATTTTTCTGAACGAGGCAGATAATGTTGTAGTAGTAAGTGGCACCAAAATGAGCCCTTAATTTGCTGCTGCACCACCTTATCTATTATCTGTGTTGGGCCTTAATTGCTGGAATTCACAACAAGCATCTGTTATAAAATTACTCAATTCATTAGACTTGAATCTGGGAAATGCACACAAGAGACACAAGGATTTATAAAGATGAAGTCAGGCAAGAATAGTGTTTTACCTTCTCTAGAGACTGTACACAAAATGCTTTGTGGTTGCTTTTAACCACCTCTGAGCTTAATTGCTGGCTTAGATTGAGTTAAGAGTTTTACTTGATTGAAAGGTTTCTTGAGGAGAGGCTAGCTATTCAGATGCCTCTTGTATTTGGTCAGTTTCCATGAAACACACCTGACTCTGAGCAACACAAAACAAATCAGTATTACTTTGGCCGGGGTTATTTCTACATAGCTGTACTCTAGCTAGAATAGGTGCTGTCAGTCTAACTAGAGCATGCCTCAATTGTTGTGGTGACCTTATATTGCCATGCTGTAATGGTGGGCAAAACAAAGAAAACCATTTTAAAGAACAGAAATAGAAGCCCTGGAGTACTATTTCTGATGTTTTAAAACTCATAAAGGTTGTTTTTCTTTCAGTTCATCGGTGATCAGAAATAAGGAAGACCTTATAGCAGCCTTCCAGTTCCTGAAGGGAGCCTACAGGAGAGGAGACTCCTTGTCAGGAAGCACAGTGATAGGACAAGAGGTATATGGTTTTAAAATGGGGAAGGGGAGATTTAGATTAGATATTGAGAAGAATCATAGAATCATGGAATGATAAGAATTGGAAGGGACCTTGAAGATCATTGAGTTCCAAGCTCCCCTGCCATGGGCAGGGACACCTCCCACTAGACCATGTGGCTCAAAGCCCCATCAAGCCTGGCCTTAAATACTTCCAGGGATGGGGCATCCACAACTTCCCTGGGCAACCTGTTCCAGTGCCTCACCACCCTCACAGGAAAGAATTTTTTCCTAATATCCAATCTAAATCTCCCCTCTTCCAGTTTAAAAACATTAGCCCTTGTCCTATCACTACACTTCCTGACAAAGAGTCCCTCTCCTGCTCTCCTCTAGGCTCCCTTCAG
>VZRU01008893.1:109082-172399 GCA_013398155.1 Pedionomus torquatus | reverse complement strand
AGCCCTTGCCAGTGAAGACTGAGGCAAAGAAGTCATCCAGTACCTCAGCCTTGTCCATATCCTGGGTGGCCAGGTTTCCCATTACCTTCTGGAGTGGGCCCACAGACTCCCTAGTCTTGCCTTTATCCCTGACATATCTATAGAAGTTTTTCCTATTGTCTTTGATGTCCTTGGCCAGATTTAGTTCCCTCTGGACTTTCACCCACCTAATGTGGTTCCTGGCCCCTCGGACAGTTTCTCTATACTCCTCCCAGTTCATCTGTCCTTGCTTCCACCCTCTATAGCCCTCCTTTTCGATTTGGAGTGTATCTAAGACTTCTTTATTCATCCACATTCTTTATTGTGAGTGTGGTGAGGCACTGGAACAGGCTGCCCAGAGAAGTTGTGGATGCTCCATCCCTGGAAGAATTCAAGGTAAGGCTGGATGGGGCTTTGAGCAACCTGGTCTAGTGGGAGATGTCCCTGCCCCTGGCAGAGGGTTGGAACTCGATGATCTTTGAAGACCCTTCCAACTCTAAAGATTCTATGAAATGTTCCATAGGCTCATTACAACTGCCAGTCCTAACAGAGCATACATAGGTAGGATGAGAACAATTCAAAACAAGTTGTGAAAAAAGATAAATTACTGAGCATAAGAGTTATTATTGAATATGGGAGTAACAATGGGAGTATTGAACATTGTAAACTAGGTGATTCCAGAATACGGAGAGGCCTGAGCTGAATGTTCTCACAGTTAAGAAAAGCGATGGGTTATCTCTCAGTCTTGTTGTCTCTGGCACTACCTGTTAATATTCACAAGATTAAAGGCTTGAAACTTGTTGGGCAAAACTGCTCTCTCTCATTTTTTCCTGAGGAGAGTACTGTCCTCTGAAGCTGCATAATTCACTGCTGTTAGCACAAATCTACTATCCTTTGAGAAGACTGAAAATGTAAGAGTTGGGCTGAAATTACAAGTCAGTCTAAGGATTTCCCTATACTCTATTATGGAAAGGAACAGTAAGGATTAAATACTTCTTAATATTATGGTGAGGGCAACAGAGACTTTTAAATATCTTTTATCCAAATCACAATAATTAGCAATAGTAGATCCATGTTTTCAGTTTTAAGTTTCTAAGGTTATACACCAAGTTTGTATTAAGCAATAATTGTGCCATTATATACACAATGCACAAACAAATGCCTGCATGGACTCATTTTAGAATACCTATCCTTGAGTGAGTTATGTAATGTAGTATATTTATGTAGTCCTTCTAACACAATGCATTGCATCAAATTTATTATAATCAAAGTCTGAACAATAGCAGAAAGTCTTTTAATAGTGGGTTCTTAACTAAAGTACATTTGCAATCCTAAGTAATTGATGGAATTGTTGACAAGTTGGGAAAAAAATAAATACCCTAAGGAATAACAAAATGATAATTTACAGAGCCCATTAAAATGTATTCATGTTTGTTTCAATATCCCGTATTACCTAAAAAAATATAAATATGTTTGATTTGCAGCCTGAGATTTGTCAGTTCTTCTCTTACGTGTATTGCTAATGTGTTGATAGGTTTTGATTTGTTTGCCTTTTTCCTCCTTTCCCTCATCTTATGTATTCATTTTAAAAAAAAGCACAGGAAAGTACAATAAGGATAGTTTCCTGATTATGCATTCTTTCACATTGCAAATTCCTACCAGAAATGAAAATGTTTGTAATTTATCAAAAATAGATTCTAGATCATTGACAAAGTAGGCATAGATTCACATAGTACTTTTCTGAGACAAGACCAACATAACATGATAGAAGACAGAATAAAAATATACAAGGTGGAGTAAAAGTAAAATTGATGTTGTTACTTCATCTTCTGACCATCTTCCTAAAGTAAAGGAAACTTTGGGCTATTTCGGTGCATTTTGTTTCTTAATTTTAACTGATAATTAAACTGTAGAGTTGCGTTACATATTTACAGAGTAGTACTGGCCTGGACTGGAAACTCAATGAAATAAACATTCATTTTTAACCTGTAGTGAAAATTTCATTTTTACCTGAATAAACTTTCTGGAGTTCAATGAATTGTGGAGCATTGTGCATTGACTGATGTATTTCCATTTTTATAATGAAAGTTTCAGTCTCTTTTTTTTTTTTTTTTCCTTTTTTTCCTTTTTTTCCCCCCCCTTTTTTTAACTATTATCTCCCTGCTAGTCCTGCTCAAGTTTGTGAGTTAGGTGTGATGATTTCCCACGTCGAGGATAATGTCTCAGTGGCTTATATTTAAATTATAAGTGATCTTCTGTAAGTATTGCTAATGATGACAAAACTGACATATGTATAAATAGTTGTATATATAGTTTATTGTTTATTGTTTTGCACTCACAGAAAATATTTTTTTTTTCATTACATTTTCTATAACCCTCTTTGTACAGATACACTTTTTGTGGAAGCATCTGATTTTGTTATGTTACAAGCTCTGTTAAGTAGTCACTTTTTTTTTTTAATTCTAGAAAGCCAAGTATTAAAGAATGTATGTAGACCTATAATACTTTTATTATTCTAGTGCGTAGAAATGCCAAACCTAATTAGACTCCTCTCCAGTGTTAGGCACTTCATAAATATATTTACTGGATTCTGGTAAAGTACATCACAGGGGTTTTGTGTTGCAATATATCTTTGTGGTAACCTCCCTATGAATGTGCTACAAGGACAGTCATACAAGAAGATCAGTTCATCATTCTCAACTCACTTTGGTTTTATGCCAGTAAAAACTCAATAGTGTATTCCAGATTTATATTAGTATTGCTTCTGATACCTGTAGGCATAACCAACACTAGAATTGAACTCTTAACTCAGTGTAGAAAGTACTACTCTGCAAACAGACAGGGGGAATGTCTTTGGCAGGCAAATCCAAAAATCATAGCCTTAATCAAACTCATATTTTTCTTGCAAGTTGAATAATTAGTCACCTTCTATCAAGCAAAAAATTTGCTATGGAATATTACAATGTGAAGGCTTTTGTAGTAGAATTTAACAAAAGGAGAGCTAAAGTCACCGCCTTATTGCAAGAAAAAAGCTGTGATCTGCTTGCTGTCCAGTATTTCAGTTAGTACAGTTCTCCTTCAGATGTTGTCATGTATCTTCCAGAAACACCAAGATTCATCTTGCATTTGTGCATTTTCTGTCCATGTTCCTCACATTTTGTCAGTGCTGTCATCACTAAGTTACAGAACATTTGCTGTAGGCCTAAGTTATTTGGTTTCTGTTCCTCCTGTTCATCAACAGCTTCATATAAACAATCACTGAAGTAGGGACTGGGATTCAGGTGTTCAGCTTCATGAGGGGTCAGTCTATATAATCTAGGGAGCCATTCTAGGTCTCTGCAGCTTGTCTCACACAAAGGAATATATAGGAGTAACTGTTTTGGATCATGTTAAGTTGGATGTTTTCTTATCATGAGAGTTACCTGGCATGGATTATATTTGCCAAATGGGTTTTGTAGGTTCAGAGGTAGGACTTGCTCAATCACTCTGCTGAAACTCTTCTGACTTGTAGGATGGAGAGACTGAGAATTACTCTCCTTGGCATTCTGAGGTTTCTAATCTGTTTACTTGTAATTTCCCTTCTAACGCCCTAACATTTTGATGTTACAAAGTAGTTCCTCCCCTAACTTAAAAAAAGGCAACGTGGAAAAAAGGTGGAAGTAAGGAGGAATTATGGGTGTTACCAAGATGTCTAGATAAGTTGTGAAACTCAAGAAAGACATACTGACAAAGATATACAGACACCTACAGTCTGAGTAAGCAGGAATTCTTTAACTAAACACCTTTGACAATATCAGCCTAACCTATTTGCCTAAGGTCAGAGACAGAAAACCTATTAAGGTGAGAGATGGAATGAGGTTATCCATATCGTTTTACCATTCCTTTAATCGCAAGATAGATCATCTCAAATGCTCTAGTAGTTTATTTCAATAGCTACTGAGAGCATGGACTTTTTTTTCTGTTGTCGTATTTTCTTACTTCAAGATACTGCAGAGAAGCAAGGTTAGATGGTCAGCTGTTACAGCATATCCTCAGTTATAGATTTCAGCCGGCTTTCCATCTGGCATAGATCAACCATGTTACAGTACTGCCAAGTTTTTTTTCGAACCTCTCTGTGGGTGGGAAGATGGTTGCTTTACATTAGCTGTTTTTTCACATAAGTGAAAGCATTCTCTATACGGATAGATTTATGATTAAGGTGGCTGCAGAGATGTTCCCACCATCAATGCATAATCGATGCTTTGTCAGTAAGCGATTTGCTCCCATCCACAGAGGTGGAATGATCAGCTTTGCTGGACTGAAGACAGGTTTGAGTGCTTCATGGAGTTTTAGTGTTTCTTCCTGGCCTGCATGTGACAGCAGTGCATCTGCAGCCAAATAGATCCAAGTATTGGATCTATTCATACGTATCTGTACTGGTTTCGGCTGGGATAAAGTTAATTTTCTTCTTGTATCGTG
This sequence comes from Pedionomus torquatus, assembly GCA_013398155.1. Lineage (NCBI taxonomy): Eukaryota > Metazoa > Chordata > Aves > Charadriiformes > Pedionomidae > Pedionomus > Pedionomus torquatus. Next base: position 167,923 of record VZRU01008893.1, on the reverse strand, counting down.
CTGTGTTTTGGCTTTGTGATTGAAACAGTGGTGATAACACAGGAATATTTTAGTTATTGATAGCAGTGCTTACACAGAGTCAAGGCCTTTTCTGCTCCTCACAGTACTCTGCCAATGAGCAGGCTGGGGGTGCAAAAGAAGATGAGAGGGGACACAGTCAGGACAGCTGACCCCAATTGACCAAAGGTATGTCACATACCATACGACACCATGCTCAGCAATAGAAGTCGGGGTAGGGAGAACAAGTAATGGGGGAACCTTTGGAGTTACGGCATTTGACTTCCCAAGTATCTGTTACAAGTGATGGAGCCCTGATTTCCGGGGGATGGCTGAACACCTGCCTGTGGATGGGAAGTAGTGAATGGACTTCTTTGCTTTGCTTGCACATGTGGCTTTTGCTTTCCCTGTTAAACTGCCTTTATCTCAACCGATGAGTTTTCTCACTTTTACCCTTCTGATCCCTCTTCCCCATTCCACTGCAGAGGGAGAGAGAGTGAGCGAGCAGCAGGTGGGTCTGAGCTGCTTGGTGGGATTAAACCATGACAAGGTCAAAGATCATTTAGAATTTCCTTTTGACAGCTTCTGTCAATCGGGCCTTATGTGCATACTAGCGACTGAAGATGATGTATGGCTGTCCTCTCTAGAAGGGATAACCTATAGCCAAGTTTGGTGAGGTGATTTGTGTCTGTGCGATGGCTCACTTTGATTAAGGGTTATTGTAGCAGTAATGACATGCATTAGTTTTGATATTCTGAAAACATTCCTTTGCTCAGGCTGTTTAGATGAATGGCAACATAATCCAGGTCAGTATCAAAATTCTTGCAGAAGCACCATTTATACTGTATTTTGTTATTCTCAATAAATTATTTTAGTAGTGGTATTTAATTCACCATTTGCATTTCCATGAGCTTCTAAGCCTGCAGTTTAGGGGACACAGTAAATAGGATCAAGGTTTCTTAGTTATCATGTTTTAGCAGATTTTCCACGCTTGCTGCTGGGTCACTTCATTTTTCAAACTGGGGAAATGAATAAATGTAATTTCAGTGTATAAAAGCATATGTGGGGGTAAGTTCATACAGGCTCTTCCTCTGTAGCTCTCTTTATGGGTTAATTAAGTCATGCATAATGGTACTTAAATCCATATAAGATAGTTTGAAGAAATTACTAACAACAATCTCGTAAAAAAAGCAAGATCTAGGAAAAGTCTGCCCTTCTATACTTTCATATTGTATGAGGAAGAGATGCATTGAGAGTGCATGTCTGTGCACAATTCTTTTATTAGGTAAATATCTCTTTATGAGCATCAGATTAAATTATTCCTTAAAAAGAATAGGAAATATATAACCTTCCTTATGGCTAAATGTTCTGATTTGATTTCTAAATCCTTATCTCCTAGTCCCCATAGGAGTTTTCTGAGCAGAGGCAAATGAGGGTGCTAGATTTAAATGTCTAATGACCATAAGACAACATAAAAGCACCAGGACAGTTTAAGGCATCCTGACTAAAAGACTAACAAATAGCTTAAAGAGATGATGAATTACAGAATTGTAGAATCATAGAACACCAGGTTAGAAGGAACCTTGAGGATCATCGGGTCCAACCTGTCTTGACAAAAGCATGGTTCAGATGAGATGGCCCAGCATCCTGTCCAGATGAATATGAAAAGTCCCCAATGTTACGGAATCCACCTCTTCCCTGGCAAGATTATTCCAGTGTCTGATTGTTCTCATTGTGAAAGGTTTTCCTTGTGTCCAGTTAGATTCTCCCCAAGAGTAACTTGTACCTGTTAGCCCCCTTCTTTTCTGTGTGTCTCCTTGTAGATAGGGAGACTCCATCTTCTTTGTAGTCACCCTTTAAATGCTGGAATATGGTGATAAAGTCTCCTTTAAGCCTTCTTTTCTCAAGGCTGGACAAACCCAGTTCTCTCAGCCTTTCTTCATACTGCAGGCTTCCCAGTCGTTTAATTATCTTGGTGGTCCTTCTCTGTACCCTCTCCAGCCTGTCCACATTGTTTTTGTATAGCGGGGACCAAAACTGAACACAGTACTACAGGTGTGGTCTGACAAGCACTGAGTGGGATAATTACTTCTTTATCTCTGCTGGTGATGCCCTTCTTGATGCAACCCAGTTGCAATCCTGTTGGCTGTTGCAGCAGCACACTGTTCACTCATATTGAGCTCATATTGAGTTCACCGGGACCCTCAGAAGTTCATAGAGCTTCTCCTCAACCAGGTAGATCCCAGCCTACGCTACACTCCTGAATTATGTTTTCTAAGGTACAAGACCTTACACTTGTCCTTCCTGAACTTCATAAGGTTCTTTTTAGCCCACTCTTCAAGCCCATTTAGGTTTTCCTCCAGGGTGACTCTCCCTTCCAAAGAGTGCACTTCCCCATTCAGTTTGGTGTCATCAGCAAATTTCATGAGGGTACATTTGATCTCATCATCCAGATCGCTTCTGAAGATACTAAACAGCTCTGAGCCCAATATCAATCCTTGAGGGACCCCAATTGTGACAGGTTGTCAGTTTGACAGAGTGCTATTTAGGACCAACCTCTGGGTACGGCCATCAGCCAGTTCCGCACCCACCACACAGACCGCTTGTCTAGACTGAAATTCATCTGTTTCTCTAGCAGGAGGCTGTGAAAGGACCATGTGGAAAGCCTTGGAGAAATCTAGGTAGAAAATGGAAATCAATAAATGCAGACTAAAAGAAGTAAAAGTCTTAGCCTTTGAATTGCTGTACAAGTTCCAACTGTGTTATCAAATCTATTTTATCAGGCCACTTCCATCAGACTTCCTCCAAAGACAGCAACAAAGAGGGGAAGAAGAGGTAGCAGGGGGAGACCCTCTACCCTCAGTTTCCTTCTGTTCAAGATTTACACAGCAGTAAGCAGAGGCAGTCTCTTGAGTGCCGAAGCACTGGGTTCTCAATTATTGGCCTTCTAACTGCTGAGCTTTAAATTTAAACCCCAAATTCTCCATGGTGAACTCTTTTGCAGCTGATAAGAGCATCTTTGCTGCAACCCTGTACTGCAACACCTATTAGCCACCTGTTTTTCTCTGACCCTCCTATTCATCAGCTTTTTGAAGCTGTAGGGAATGAAGCAAGTACTGGCATTGCTCTTTTCTGGAAGGCAGTCTGGGAGACCGACAGAGAAGGGGTTAAAGTGCACTTGGTTACTAACCTTCCAGTGAACGGGGAACCGTTCTCCTTTCATTGAAGTCCTTCAATCTCTTTGCATTACTTTTGGTGCTGTATAACATTTTAAAAGCTCTCTGACTGACAGACATGGCCAGAGGCAAAGCTCTGCTGGGAGAACTGTAATGTACAGAGCTTCCTCAGCAAAGAGCAGTGGTATAGCGGTTAAATTGAATACAGCCTGATTTCGGGGTTTGTGAAGCAGCGCAGACTATCCTATCACTTTTTTCTGTTGTTTGTGGTTTTTGTTGTTTTGGTTTTTTTTTTTTCTTTATTTCCAGATTCCATCTACGTCAGGGCAATTGAAAAGGAGACTTTCAGTTCTTTGGAGTTTTGTTTGTTTGTTTTTTGCTGTGTTTCATGGTTGCTATGATTTTGCCATAAAAACTAGGCATGCAGCCTGCAACCGTGGATCAAGAGGGGCAAAGGAGTTTGGAAGTCTTGGTACTGAATTATGGATGAATGCAGTCTGAATCCAATGTTATATACTGTTGAATGCACTGAAGAGAGGAGCACAAAAAGTCATGTGAACTGTTAAATAAAAAAGCTGCTAACAGAAATACATACCAAATATATAAATATTGAGTACAGTTCTCTAGTGGGCAAGGACTTGTCTTAAAGTTTCTGTGCTGGAATATAATTCATAGAATACAAATGGTAATGCAAGTGAGAAGTTTGCACCCATATGTAAAAAAATATATTGAAATGTCTTGAGTACAATGTAGAAAACCTTTTTATTTTTGAAAAGAATCATGAGTAGATAGAATTTCTTCCTCCATTTTTAATCCTTTCTGAAGGTACAATTAAAACATACACCCCTTTTCACCATATTTTTTCTTTCTTTTTTATTAAGACCTGAGACTGAATCTGAACGAAAATCTTGCCCTAAATTTAGAATGGCAAGTGCAATTATTGTTCTAGGTTTTGTTTTTTTTTTTCTTCTTCATAACTTGTTAGGTTTTCCAGGTTCCCAATTGTAATTCCTATTTATTTAGGTACTTTGGCTTGTATCTAACAAATAAGAATTTCTGTGTTGTTTATTTTTATGCACAGTAATAATATTATTCATGAGAAAAATGTAACCTTTGGCATTGTTTGAAAATGAAAAATACATATGGTTAGGTACTTCAATGTTTCTTCTTTTCTGAGGTCCATATTGTGTAATTGATTTTTAAGCCGAACTCTTTATTGATTTGGTAGAAACTTCTACTTAAAAATCAATGGCACAATATGGCCCTAACAAAGTGGTGAATTCCATAGTGATATAAATTGTATTTTCCTTTCTAAAATGTAAAATGCATCCATCTTAAATCCTGTCAGCAGTATTTCTTGTACCTGACAACCAACAGACCGTGGAATGGGCTGGCATTTCATTCATAGGTTGTAAATCTTAATGAGACAAGATTATTAATTTATTCTTAAATCTTCTAGTATTAAAAATGTTTTAGCATAGAACTGTGGCTTATGGAAATGTTAGTTGTCAAAAAACAACTTTGACCCCCTTCTATTCAAGTTAGTGCAACGTGCAACCTGCCAGTCATCCACCCTTAATGAAGAACCATGGAAGGAAAAGTGTATTCCTTGAACAGATGTCCTGGGTCTTATGGAAGTGTGGATATTTGGTTTTAACCTTGCATCAGAACCAGCATAGACAAGGGTAACTTCAAGAAAGCTACTAAGCCATTATTTCTGTTAAAAGGAAGATCAGTAGCTTGGAAGAGTAAGGGAAAAAAAAAACCAACTAAAACCATCATGTTGCCTCAATACTTACTGCTGCCCACCTGAAGATGAATGTAGATGTTCTGGAATAGATCCATTTGTTTCAGCATGGATTCTGTAGATCTGGCAGTCTTCCCTATGTCCTTACTGGGGCCTGGGTCATAGTATTTTTAGATGGTGTGAGTGCTCATTTTCACCAGTTTATATTGTTGCTGAATTTGGTGCTAAATTGCAAATGAAAGCTAGAGCTGTATTTTTTTCATTCTCTGTAATATTTAAATATTTACATGCTTTAGCCACTGTCATTTTATTAATTGCAGGCAGTAAATCAGGACACTTCATAAATACAAAAAGAAAGTACCTCTGTTAATTATATTGTGGCTAGAATACAAAGTGTGTTTTCCTATCTGTCACTCTGTTAAAATGCTCTGTGCTGGTATAAACAGAGCAATGTGAGAGCATAACAATTCCTCTAGGTTTTGGGGTTTTGTTTTGGGTTTTTGTTTTTGGTTGGTTGGTTGGGTTTTGGTTCCTTGTTTGGTGGTTTGTTTTTTTTTTCTTCTTTGCTGATAGCATTTGGCTGCTACAAGAATTACCACAGTTTTAATTGTCATCTTGATACGATAGTTCTGTCTCAGCCCTGCAGTTAGTTAGCACTGATTTATTTTTAATATGTGTACCTGGCATTTGTCAGTATAAATGAGTATCACTGTCTTATTTTACTGGCTTCTGTGTGTTTCATTTTCTACGCTGACTGCAGTTCTATCATTTTCTCCATTTATCAGGACCGCATTTTTTAATATACTTTACAGTAGTCCTGAAGAACAACACAGCTGTCATTTTGATAGAAGGCTTTTCATGAGAAGAGAATGTCAGTCACAGACTTCATATTGTGCGTTGTCAGTTTTGTGGTATTTAGCTGTACAGGCACCTTTTTTTTTTTTTTTTTTTTTTAATTTCTGATGGAATTCGTACAAATCTTTCCTCTAGACTCCAAAGTTCAGTATAAACATTGTCCAAATTCACCCACAGATGGAAGGGGATGCTTCCAAGATGCTTTTCTTGCAGAGACAACAAGCAAAACATTCCTGTAGGAATGGAAAAGTGGTTTCCCTCTTCCCCAGTATTTTCTATGTTAATCCAGAGTAAATATTTTTGACATCACTGATGCGTTACAGTTTTGTCTGATAACTAGGTCATAAACAAAGGCTACTGGCCTGTCTTCAGACAAATGCAACAGTAATGCTAAACAGAGCAAGAATGAGCTGTTCTTGTAATAACTGTACAATGTTCTAGAGCAACTCAGTTCTACAATCAGAATAGCAATCGCTTTTAAAGCTGTGATTCCTAATCTTTTCCTCTGTCTCTAGAAATTAACTAGGTGTGAGAATTTTGATAAACGCTTCAATGTAATTTTATGTAATTTGATGTTGCCATGTAAATCTCTTTTATAGGTCCCTTTAGATGGAATTTAATGCAGCAAAAGCCTTGTCACCAGAAGGATTAATGCCTGCATTAGCATTTCCGCAATAAAATCAGAAGCTAAGTGGTGGAGGCCACAGACACCTCAAACCTGGATTCCTCTGCTTTGCATTAAGTGCTGGAGTTTTTATTACTTGCTGTGGGGAAGCCATTGCCAATGCTTACAAGGAACTGCTTATCCCTGCTTCTCTGGGTCCTGTTTGATGGAGGTCTCCTAACGCCACTACATCCACAACCACAAGAAACTGTAGAAGCAGAGCCAAGAGAAAATGTTGTCCCAGTGCCAGGGAGGAGGTCATCTGCCCAGCGAGTCAAACGAGGCTGGGTGTGGAATCAGTTTTTCGTGCTGGAAGAGTACATGGGCTCCGAACCTCAGTATGTGGGAAAGGTAATTTTTTACTCTTCCTTTAAAAGTTGAAGTGACATAGACAGGTAGTAAAATGTGCTATAAATGGGTACCTGTTTCTGCTGTCAGAAATCTTCAACTGACAGTAGATCTCTTTGTTCATCCCCTTCACCATTTGGCTTCTCATACAACTACTACAGACATTATTATTAAGTGTATAACATTTACTTGATATCCTTGTATGTTTGTCTTATTTCCTTGTCCTTGCTTGTGGAATTAAACGAAAGAAATGGGTGTTCTGAAACATGTTTGTGGTGCATAACTAACTTCAGTTGAATCTACTGCAATGCCATACTTGATTTTTAGCAGCAAATAGCAGAGAAGATTTAAAACAGAAACCTTCAGCCCAGAATGCACAGTTGTTTCTGTGATTAGTATGATTATTCCGAGGCAGTTTTCAGGTAACGAAGGTAGCTGCTTTTTGCTCTGTTATCTTATGCTTCAGTATCATTTGCTTTTATTTCTGATTGTTCAGATTGTTTTCAAGTATTTCTAATATGTTTTACTGTTTCATAGTTCAGGCTCTTGCATTATAACTTTTATATTCTACATGCAGACGTGCAGAGAATTTATGCGATTCTCTCTTATATGAGAGCTATTTCTATAATAGGACATAAGGAGTTTGATAGCCAACTGTTTGAGGGGTATGGGGAGTGAATTTAGATAATAGAGTTTTCAGAAAGGCAAGCTGAAAACAAGACCTGAAAAAAACCAGTTGCACAGTATGTAATTGCATGCTTGTAAATTGTTCAGAATAACTAAAGACCCTTACTTAATGAAAATAAGGGGTCAAGAATTCCTTTCCTGGGTTCCCAAATGCCACTTCTGATAGTGAGGCTCAAATTCACCTACAATAAAAATGAGGCATCATTTTTTCTGTGTAAAACTGGGAACATGTTTTCTTTTTCTAAATATAAATAAAATTCAGAGAAAAACAGTTTTCCCTCTTATACTTCCAGAAAACTGTTCTGAAGATGTACAAATAAAAGACTACATGGAGTTCACTAGGTGATTCGACAAACCAACCAAAAATGTGCTTGGATATTACACATGTAGGCATTAATGTTAAGCAGTAAAATATATTAGTCAAAACAATTTGCCAAGCAATATGTTTATATCACAAAGATAATATAATAAGTTTATTTTACAGCCTGAAAAGAGGAGGAAAACAATGAAAAGTTACATCTGTGTGACTTCTGCGTGATACAAATTACACTTTCTCTAACACATGTTTTTGTTCTGGTCACTTGCTAAAGATGAAAATAAGGATTCTAATCATATTTGATAGTGTAGCATGGGCAATGTGGTTGCTGTGCTTTGCTTTTTCCCTCAGATGACAGGTGTTACTGCTGTGCCACTGTAGTTCATTAGTCCTTACTCCTTTATGAAAGATAATCTGAGCTGTCATTTAGGGTCAGTTGTAAACTGCCAAAATAACGTTAATTTCACACAAAATTGTCTATGCTCAATAGATTTGAATTTCAGCTTATAAGCAACTTCAGAACTAATGGAATATTTTCATTAGGAGTAACATTTATCACATTACAGAATTACCTGTCATGATTTTAACTCTTAAGACTTTTTTGAACTGTTATAAGTTACTGAAAAGATGCTTTTCAAATATAAGGAAATATCTAACTGCAGTGGCACACACAATAGTGATGCTTCTTGGCAGGATAACATTTACCACTGTTATCCAATAAATAAAATAAAACAAAACACGGAAGGATCTTGGTGGTGAAACACAAAACAAATTAGGATGTTTAAGAATTACATCAGTAATGTTAATTAAAAAAAATGCTTCCAGAGTAATGCATTTCATTCCAGATTATAACTATTTTCAACGTTTATTACCTGTTAAACATCCTTTTGATGTTTATTATAACCTATTTTCTCTATATGAATTATTTTCTTCAGTATACCTGAAAAAAGAACCTGCTGATTTTGTGTACTTTCTTTGCCTAATCTCTTTAAAAAAACCCAAACAACTACAAACAAGACAACCCCCAAAAAACAACAACCAGAAAACAAAACAGAAAGGTTACTGTTTTCCCCTTATTTTCCACAAAGCGCTTAAAGAAGGTAGCACACTGAATGGGAGAAGTTCTTTAGGGCAATTTTGCTTTTAAATCCACATAGTAAAAGCCATACTTAATATAAATTCAAAACATTGCCAAGATACTGAAATACACTCAATGTTGGCTAATCAGTATCTTTAGATCTTATGTTTGTTTTTTTTTTTAATCACAGAAAAAAATTAAGGTATGAAAATACAGTCAAGCTCTTGATTGATTGCAGAAAAATCAATAAATTTGTAATAAATTAAAAAATAAATTTGGGTTCTATTTACCATAATTCAGCTTTATTACAAAATCATATGTCTTCAAAGTAATTATTTTATTAATACTACTGTGCTATAATTTAAAGTGATATTAAGTATATGATCAAGTGTAAGATATTTCATGTGACCTGAAGTCACTGGGTTTTTATCTTCTTCCTCCAGCTGTCACAATCAGACACAGTATAGTGACATGCATTGGCGTTTATATTATATATTATAGTCCTGCTGCACTAATAACATCAAAGTAATTTATAAATTGGAGTTTAATGTGTCTATTACATGAGCTGACAATTTCACTAAACAGTTAGGGGTGCCTAGGTAATTGTGGTAGCTACCTGTAAGAGAACAAAGATTTAGAGCAATAATGTCAGCTGCTATCAGCCAACACACTTAATTCCTTTTATGTCTGTTTTTAGAAGACTATCTCAAGAAATGTCAGGTTAAAAATCAAAATATAGTGTAGAAACTGATGGGGATTAGTCTAGTTCACAGAGATCTTGAAATAGTGCTTCATGTTGACACATTAAAAGCTATTTAACCTGAATATTAAATCGGAGTTTGGAAATCCTCTGCTTGTATAATATGGAGGAGCTGTAAAAATTGATCAGGTTAGCAAAGAAAAGATAGCCCACTTTAGTAGAGATCCATGTCAGCAAACCCAGGCTAAAAAGCAAAATTGGAATACAGTGTTGGCATGCGATCCATGAAAATTGAAGGGATAATGGAAGACTTGCTGTAAAACAGGGCTTGCTCACGTACTTACTTTGCGGTACTGTGTGTTTTCCTGGTACTGTGAAACAGAGTACCTGGTTTCATGTACCTGGTCCGGTTACATGCTTCTGTTTATATACGTGTGTCTTTGCATTCCTAGTGTGTAAATGCATTACATTTTTCCTACACTGTACACCAGCACAGTTGCTCATAGCAAGGTTTTTCGCTGGCTGTCCTAAAGCTTGCAGAGACAGGCATATGGAAATGTGTACTGAACACAGACGGGGTGTTTAGGAAAAGACTGCACAGTCCTCTTCGAGGTAATAGCCATTATTGTTTTGTTTTCCACTGTGCAACTACTAAATATTCTCATCTTGCCAGATATTATCTTGCTAATGAATAGCCTGTATGTTTTGCAACACTTTGTTCTTTAAACCTCCATTACATTATACATGCTTACATACAAACTACTACAGATTTTTTTTTGTTGCTGTTATGATCCCCACTAACTGAAAAATATATTAGTCACAACTGGCCTATGGCACTGTAAAGGTGCTGTAAGAATATGGTATTTTTCATCTGACTCAGTCCTGAGAAAGCCTCATCATCTTTAGACATTTCACCATATATCAAGGTAGAAAAAGTGGTGATTTGGAGGAAGCAGAGCTCTGTATCTGTGACCAGAAAAGAGTCCTTCTCTGAAATGTAATAATTTATCCTCTTCATCTGAAATATGAACATAGAGCTTATTTATGCATTTTATTGTGGGTAGATTTTAATATAATGAAATTGATGTTGACCACCTTCCATCAAGCTTAAATCAACGCCTCTTTCTTAATGCCCACTCAGATTTTACAGTTATTTTCCCTCTTGTGTGAGTGTCTGGATGACAAGGCAGCCTGTAAAGGAAATTTTGCAGTGCTTGTGCAGAATCTGTTCTCAGAAAAACAAATATGCAATGCTGTGGCTATCATTTTGGTGTTATTCACAAGCACTGAACTACCTTGAACAAACAAAAAAAAATTAAAGGAAAAGAAATACATACAGTGAATTTGAAAGTTCCTGTCCTTTGAAGAAAAAACCAGAAGTTTAAAGCTCTGCTCATAACTGTACCCTAGTTAATCTGATTTTTTTTTAATTGTATCTCTACTAGATTTCTGCTAAGAGGGCCGTAATAATATTTCATTTAAAGCTCTCAAAACATTTTTTTCTAGTTTATCAGATTGTATGCCTGCAACTGAAGTAACAATACTAGAAAGACCTGTATATCGTTTCCATTAGACATTTGCACAGTGTCATCTTCAAGGAGATGAGAGTTGTCTCAGGGACTGCTGCTGGGAATGTATGTGTTAATTGACTCACATGATGGAGGACACCACAGTTGCTAATTTCTAGATAATTTTAATATGAAAGATATTCCAACTAGTATTTAGAAGAATGAGCTTCTTCAGTACATCTTTAACCCACAGGAATTCATATACCTACTTCCCTCTGCAGACATCACAGTGAAATTCCTGTTAGTGGTCCTCAGTGGTCCAGTTAGTGGGCCTCAGTGGTCCTCAGATAATAATTTGAAGCATGATCAGGCACAATCACGTTTATCCTGGCTTACTAAACTGACTGAATAAGTTTATACCATGCACATTTTCAAGTAAAAGCATTGTCACAATTTATTGGAGATAAGAAAATTGATGAGGAGAAATGAAGCAGTAAAAAAAAGCATAAGAGGAATCAGAACAGTGGGCAGAACTCAACTTCTCGTCTTGCTGTGTTGAGCTGAGACCTTTGTCTCTCACTCATGTCTGGCTGGTGAAAAAAGTGATGACTTTAAAAGCTTTACATCCTGCATATTGCATAAAGTACATGAAACACAAAGCAATTTTGACAGCTGCACGTGAAAGTGTGAGAAGGAAGTAGAACCATGGAAACAGAAAACTCCCATGAGCAAGTCAGACTTGCATTTAGTGTTTACTTTTGCAAGCTTATCTTTTTACAAGATGTATAAAGACCTAGTTTTATTGTCATGCAACTTAAAACAGAAATTTCTCATTGGCCTAGTGACTTCCCTTTTTTATTGATTTTCTTAGGTAGTACGCAGTAGGAAAATTAGAAGGAAAAATCTGATAGCAGCAAAACCTTTAGCCTGTGATTCTTGCATTCATGAAAATTATATGAGGTATTTGGAGATGAAACAAAGATGAGAACTATGATTTCATTAATTCCATGAGAGAGGAGAAAGAGTGAGTTTAGAACTAGGAGATACCAAAATAGAAAAGAAAGATCAACTTCTTGAGCTGTAACCCAATTTTAGGGGATGTAAAAGGTTGTGGTCATTGTTCTGAACTGCTAAGGAGGTCACAAACAGAAATAGTTAAAACTCTAAAGCTCAGCAGGGTGCATTGGCTGAGAATTCCGAGATCATAATAGGAGACTGAAAGCCTGCTGAGGTGGTCATGTTAGTATGAAGTCACCAGCTCTCACAAGTCTTCTGAACACAGCTGAGTGGATGGTTCTATTCTATGATTCTATGAAGAATAAACTAGCTGAAATTGTGAGATCTCCTTTCTAGCAAAGCATTAGAACTCAAGGTAGGGAATTAAATAGAATTAGCTGAACAGCAAAATAAGGAAAATTACAATATATCAATAGACATTCCTGGATCTGGATAATAACATGTAAACCAAAGTAACAAGGAGCTTCAGAAATATCATAAAATGATAAAACATGTGAGGTGTTAAAAACCAAGGGGATAACATAATATCACGCTCATACTACAAAACCACAAATTCTCAATAAGAAAAGTCAAATTATAGAAATAGTAATGAAATAATTGCTAGATAATAAGAGACTAATTTGAAGCTTAGAATTTCATATCTATGAGACTTTTTCAAAATGTGGACTTTTTTGTTTCTTTTTCTCATTTTAAGGGGATGCTAACTTGCAAAAAATAACCCCTAAAACAGCAACCTTCAGAAATTTCAATTTATGAAATATCTTTCGTAATTCCACTTACAATTTTTTTTAAACATCAAAATGTGAATATTTATATTCTTTTAATTCATTGGTTTTTTTCAACCACTGGAGCTAATAGCCTTGTATGTAAGTTATGAACAGAAATTAAGATAATTAGTGTTGGCAGACTTGTAAGGTGCTGCAGTTACACCTAGCACAGTTTTTGAGTCAGGGCCTTGAGACTCTTTACACAGTAAATTTCCTAAGGTGCAAAACTTCCTGTACTTCTGAAGTACATTGATCAAACCATGACCTTATCTGATATAGAAAGCAATGAACTCAGAGCAGGTATTGGTTTTGTGGCACATATCGTTTCCCCCTCCCTCATCCACCTCCGTGTCCCACCAGCTGTAAGTGACCTGTCTCTTCTCTTCCTCTAGAGATAACCATCCTCTAATCCTTCTGTCTCTCTGTGCCTGACATCCACTCTGCTGAAAAAGCTACAATTGCTTTACTCCTTACGCAGGGTCTTCTCTATATCCAGTTAAATTCTGAACCCAACTTATAATTGTTTGGACTCTGCAGTTTCTGTTCATTCAGAGTATGCCTTGTCTACCCAGAAACCTGATTTCATTTTCCACATATGTTGGTGAAAGTCTAATGGAAGGATCATAAATGATCCTTGTATTTGCTAAAAATATTTTACATGTAAAGAGATTAGGTTACGTTTTATCCACCTGGAAAAAAACCTGCAAAAACCCAACATGAATGAAACATCAAAAAAGATCTTAACAAAGAAGGCAAGTAGAAGGTGACATGACAAAAACGGAGGAAAAAATACATAAAAATTATCAAATATTATGCTGGGGTCCTGGTAGTAGAAAATATTTTTGTTATAGGAATACTCTTGCATCATTTTTTGTCTATTGTCACTTGTTTCTGAACATTTACTCAATCTAAAATTGGATTATAAAATTACAAGTAATCCAATAATGTTGTAGAGTCATTTACAAACCAGAGATTAGTCTGTTTCTAAGGGTAGAAGATAAACTCAACCATAAGAACAACCTGGTTGAAAATTGCCCTTATCTTTCAAGGATTATTTTACAACTTGCTTGGTGTAATTCATTGCATGAATGACATCAGAAGCATGTGTGCTATGACCACTGCACTGCAATGATATATATGTTATTGTGCTCCATAGGCAAGAGAGGATCACTAAGGAGAAAGGTGTTTAAGTTAACACTGCTGGATGGCATTTCCCTCCCCTGCCCAGCCTGGGGGCAAAATGTCACAGAAGGTGAAAAAAGGAGGAGGAAACCTGGAAGACATAATTAATGAATGATGCATTGACACAGGCTGAAAGTAAACCTGATATAGTTGTATTTAGCAATCACTAGCTTAAATTTAATTTTCTTCTGTTGGAGGTTTTGTTTCATAAATACACATAAGGAAAAAAAACCCACTCTGTTGATTCTTGCTGCATGACAAAATATAAAAAGGGTAGGAGAAAAAAAAAGGTTAGAATAAAATAGATGAAATACGATTTAAAGAAATAATCAAGAAGTCGCCAAAAGAGTTTTATACAAATTCAGAAATTGTAGCAATAAAGGTATAGATTGACAGTAATGGTGGCAGTTGAGATCCTGGTTCTTTTAGAACAGGTAGGACACCTGCTATTGCAGCAGGAAAGCAGCATTGTAAAAAAGATGCCTTGTACGGGGCACTGCAGCATGCAAGCTGTTCTCTCACTGCCCTAACGTTTTCTATCAGCTCATTAAACAATGATATTTTAATTCCTCTAGGTTCCCATATCTGTACTTCATTGTATTCCTAAATGATTGGTTCTAGCAGTAGTAGCGAAAATGTTATACGGATTGAGTCAAGGCATTGTTAGTTTAAATAGCAAAAAGTGCTTCAGAAGGACAGTGGGTTTTGTCTGAACAGTCATGCGCAGTAGTTCATGTATTTAGAAGAGAAAAAGGTGTGTGTAGAGAACAAAGTCAAGATTAGAAAAAACTCCTGTCTTCTAACACCACCTTTAATTACAGAGATTATTTCCTTGTGTACATTGTATTTATTTTAACTGTCAGTCCTTGAAGAAGTAAGCTAGAGTTATTGTCGATACTGTTGAACTAGTACCATTACGACCTTGGTGTTGCTTACTGAAAAATAAATTTTCACTGAAAGATGGATTATTCACTCCTGCTGTCATGAAAATATGTAACTGATCACTGAAAAAAAATATTACTGTGTTTTATCCTGGACACACGCTATCTTCAGTGCAAGTAAGGATATAGGCTGGGGCTTATGTTGTTTAACGTCATCATAAATTATCTGGGAAAGGGTGTGAGTATCAAGGTGACAGCATTTGCTGCTCATGTGAAGCTATTTGTGTTAGCAAAGGCTGTATGGGAAGAATGGGAAGAGGATCTTACAAAACAGGTTTAAAATATTAGACAAAATTTTATATAAAGTGGTCAATATTGGGGGGAGGAGGGGATAATTCTAACATCATTAATAAAACGTTGTGCTCCGAGGCAACTATAATCTCTCTGAAATGAGATCTTGTTTTATATAGTAGTTGTGTGCACATTTGCTTAGCATGCAGTGAATGCCAAAAAAAACCAAATTGGATGTTAAAAATTCTCAGTTGCAGCAGAAGAAAATAAATGTCATAAATACAGCTTTGTGTCTAAATTTCTGGTGACCCTATGTCTTCAAAATTATAGTAATTAATTATGTCTGATCTCAAATGAGGACATGTCCCACAGAACTGGGAAAGGTACAGAGAAGGGTACAAAGGGAAGCAATACCTTTGGACTGACTCCCTGGTAAGGAATGACTGAGTAAAATGGGATTCCTGAGCCTGGAAAAGAGAATAGAAGAAGATATGATAGGTCTCTGCAACATCTAGAAGAGAGTGGTGAGGTTAAAGGAGGAGGAATCCCTCCACCATTACAAGATGGGGGGCATGAAATGAATGTAACGGGTGGCACTGCTAAAAAAGGAAAAGGAGTTCTTCCCAAAATATATAAATCCAAAATAGGTAGCTTCTTCCCACAAGGTGCTGTGGATATTAGAATTTTTCATGTGTGTGAGAAGAGCTCAAAGAAGTTAATGAAAAATCAATCTGTTGGATGCTTATAAGTAGAGTCACCACTAATGTCTTTACAAATTACTGGAGGCTTGGAACTTGCATAGTGAACTGTGCTTTCTCTAACCTTGTGCTTTTCTCCTGGTATCCATTTTTGGCCTTTCCCAGAGACATAGTTCTGGGTTGGAGGCCACTTGCACACAGTGCGGCACACCATTCTTCTGTGGGGATCACTAGTAACAACAGACATTATTCCTCAGCTGGGACAAAGTATAAATGAGGGATCTTAAGCGTGAAGTGTTCATTTTGGTCTTGTCCCCAAAGCTGAGTCATTTAACTGTTGAAAGTCATTTGGATAGTTTTAAAGGGCAGGAATATAATCAAAGAGCACTTAAGTTCTAAATAGAAAGAAATATATTTACTTAAACAGTGTTTTTTCTAGTGAAAACAGAAACACTCCTTGTATGGAAAATGGAAGTATCGGCAGTACTTCATGTGGCAACATACTGGGTCTTTAGTGAATTTGAGCATATAAGTAATAATACTAGTTTAGAAAGCTTTAAGACAGTAGTGCAGATCAGCATTCTAATATGATGTTGAGAAAACCAGATCTCAACCAGGTGCAATGAAGTGTTCCAAGCAAGCTCACCATCTACATGTTACACAAACATGAAGACACGTGGTGTCTGCACTCAAGCCCAAACTCAAATATGGCTGCAAAACACAGATACGAAGCACAAATGTTCCCATATGTCTTCTTGCTGTGAAGTTTTTATCTTTGTACACAAATCTTATGTCATTTTTAGAAAATGCAATAGGTCATTCAAATCATACTTTGCAATCTGCTTCATGAAATTAGAATGACCTGTTAAAGTGGATAAGAGTTGAAATCATGTCATGCTAGTCTGACTGCCTGATAAGCCAAAAAGAAAAAAAGTAAATGAAAGGAAGCTTTTGTGTACTTTCTGCTTTATTTCTGTGGAAGAAGTCTTTATTTATCTTGCAAATTCAAAAAACCTTCAAAGTTCTTTATATGTTTGCATGCAGTCTTTATATACAAAATTAATACCACATAAATTGGAGGAGAGTTGATGTTTTATGTGCAGGTTGAATTCAGGCCTGTCAGGAGTGTATAAACCAGCCTTTTGATTTTTCTTTACTTCTCAGGGTCTTTGAAAGTGGTTTTCTGGTTTTCAGTTCTACTTACCCTTTAAAGACGCTTAAGATGAAGCAAGATGAGAGAGACTTTACTGTCCCTATATTTTAGAGAGTAGTGCCAATAAAAGGTTTTTAATTAGTAAAACCTTTTTCTCATGTGACTATGGTGGTGAGTAAACTATAGTCCCCGGTGATGACACTGTGTCATTCAGCAGAGATTGTTCTATTCAGTTTCTTTTGGTATCACTGCTTTCAGCAGTAATACCTGCATAAGCTGTTGATCACAGCTGATTATGAGTATTGTATCTTGGTGTTGGTGTGGAATTACTCTGTTGAAGAGAGTACGTTTTTTTTAGTATTTCATATGACAGAAACCAAAGACATTTTCTTTGGTGTGTCAAAATACAGATTTCGTTAGTTAACAAGAGTCATTGTGTCAGAAAACATTAGCCTATAGATATTTGTGTATAGTCTCATATGTTAATTAAGGATTACAATTTAAAAAGTGGTGAAAAGTAGTCTAATTGCTCTAACAATATGTTTTTCTTATTGAGAGAAGTTAAGCATAAACTGCCAAAGAGCAAGCCAGAAAAAAAATCTCGTTGAAGTTACTCATGCAATGTGTATCTTCTAGAATCTTTGAGCACTTTTTCAGGGCTCTTATGTAAGCCAGTTAATAGCTCCTGCTTGTCAAATCCAGCTGTATCAGCCCAACAGCAGGTAACTGCTTCTAGTTTAACCCTAATTGATGCCAGTAGCAGACACCAAGAAAGAAGTTAAGGAATGCTTGTGGAATCATGAGATTTCTGCATAAGTTTAATTAAAAAATTTGTGTGAACTGTCATAAAGGTGCTGAAAACTTGAAACTGCCCAGTTTTACTAAGAATTTATTTTCAGTAAGAAAATATACCTTAACACATACATTAATTCAGTAAGGGTATGTGTTACTGTGGTGCTTTAAAACAGTACAGAATTTACTCCTTTTGTGTAATATCTGTAGTGATCAATTTGGTATTATCAAGAAGTTAAAGGGCAATGACACACTTGTTATCTATGTTAGGAACAGTTATTCAGGCTTTTTTCTATAGAATGAAATGAAGTTATTCTGTCATGTGAGATACAAACAAGAATGGCCAGTATTTACCATTTCGACATATTTGTTGCCATGCTTCATTTGCTGTGTCTGAAAGCTATTGCAAGGGCTGGTTCTGATTGCTATTACTACCTCATTCCTTCTTCAGCAAGCTGAGTGTAATATTCTGCTGGAAGAGCCTGGTAGCAACTATAGCATAATTTTATTACCCAGGGTAGTAAAATTTGATGTATTGTCAGTTAAAAAAAATAAATTAATGTGTAATCTATTATTTTGTTTTGGAGGAAATTTTTATTGTTTTTAAGAAATCTTAATTGATCATACACAAAATGAACTTTTCTGTCCTCTACACTGATCACCATCTCCATAAAGTACTGTGATTCAGAGACATGCTTTTATGGCCCTCATCACTAAGGCATCTGAACATTGCAATGATTATCTTTGCTGTCTTCCATAAGTAGGGAGTTGAAGCACAGGAAAGACTGAATTACTTGTCAGAGTAAGTATTGAAATTGTATTAAAACCCTAGGGAGTGGAAAGCCCAACCTTCTGACTTTTATGATATTTTCCCATGTGGTTTTTTGTATAAAAGATGGTCTGCAGTTTGATATTGTCTGATTGATAAGTACGGATTTCTGTCTACAGTGAACTACACAGGAACTGAGAGAGCTAGGCAGATCTGCCTACCTAAAAATGAAATAAAGGATTATTGATTATATTGCTCTCCATCTACCCACTGCAATTCTCTTTAGATTAAATAGTTGGATTCTAAGTCTATTCCTAGTCTTGTTATTAATACTGTCTAATTTGTAACTGCAAGGTGAAGTAAGCTCAAGGAAAAGAGGGAAAGGGAGAAAAGGGTGATGCTGGCAGTTCCTCGCTAGCCTGCTGTATTCATGGGTCATCAGACTAGATGGTAAAATTATTAAAATAACAGAGAAAACAGGCAGTCAAAAGTATTGTGCTGTTAAACTCATAGCATTACTCATAGCATTATGCTTTATGCTTCTTCATTTGTGTTCCCTGGAATAGATTCACTGTTTCTTTGGGGAGCTCAGCCATGCAGACTGATTTTCTAGTAATGGCCTCCTCCATGTATTTAATAATTCTGACAGGCTTCTTATTTTCTTTAATTATCTCTAAGTATCGGTAGTTAAAAACTTTTAAAAAATAATAGTATATGTATTTAGGCTATTGGCTTTACTTTTCCTATAGGCTATACAAGATAATAAGAAATGTGTACTCTATTTGATCCCATTTTATGCATTATACAGATAATTTTGTATTATTGAGGAAGATATCAAATCTTACTACTTGGGGAAAGAAAGGTTGCAGCCATTCCACCCAATATTTACAAGATAGGAGCCAAAGGCTCTTTCATTCTGTGTTTGTGGGGGCTCTGTTGCAATGGTTGTTAATGATGTATCGTTGGTATGCTATAAGTTAGATAAATATACAGGATTTATTTGCTTCCATAGTTTATCTCCAGTAAAATAGTTCAAACTGCAGAAAAAAAAAAAAAAGGTAAGTTACAAAGATAAATACAGGTAAAATAATGCAAAGACTTTGAAAAACCTTGCATTGACATTGTATCATGATCATGTGTTTCAATAGCTGAAAGTCATTTATAGTCTTAATATTCATGTTTGTTAGAAACCAAAGGACAAGAAGAACAAGGGCTCAAAACAGCACCTAAATAAAAGATAATTATTACATTTATCTAAAAGCTGGCAATACTCCACACATTTTGATGGACTTTATTAACAGAAACCCTTTTCAAAAAATTGATCTTCAGATTCAAGGATTTTAAAGTAAATAATCATTTATGTCACCAACTCACATTATGCCACCACTAGTTTTTAACCAGCCTATGAGGGCTGTTTATCTTTGCTTCAAGAGAAATTTCCTTTGTTTTCAATACAAGCATAAACTAAATCCCACTTGCATTTTGAGCAATCTCCAAAAGATAGATTGGGCCTTTCCTAGTGAATTCTTCTTGATTCTCTCAAAATAAAGGAGTGGATATTATCCTTCTTAAATAAGAACAGTCTTGACTGTTCTTCAGAATTGTGGCATATGTACATTACCTGATAGCTGGCAAATCTCCAAGAACATTTTTATTCCAATATAAAGTGCACTTTTGAGGCAAATCTTTTGATCATTCAGACTTACTGTACTTTATGTCACATCAGGAGAGGTCTTGAAGGGTACAAACTAGATCACCTCTGGATAAAAATAAGCCAAGACGACACATAACATGAATTGGGGCTTAGTCCATCAAACCAGATGAGATCTTGTCCACAGCAAAAAACCCCTGTGGTGCGTTTGTTGTGGGCAGCATTTCTCAGCTGCTCTGTTGTACAGATCCACTCTTACTGGTTCATGTTACTTGCTAACATAGGTACAGCTCACGCCTAATAAAAAATAGATATGGAGAAACTATCCAAGGCTAGTTGAGTGCTGGTATGTTTAATCAGCCCACTTTCCCTAAATTCTGGTTAAATATTCCAGTCTTTTTCAGAGAAGCTACTGAGCAGAAGTGATTTATACAGTCAAGTATCCACAGGTGAGGTAGAATTTACACAGAATAGTAGGATAACATAGGAGATTGAAATAGCTCTTTATGATACTTATGTGGTGCTTACAGTTTGCATGACATCAGAGTGGAGACAGGCTATTGAGTTAGAAAAAAACAGCTTCCAAGGTATGGAGGCAAGAGGAGGTGTCTGAGCAAAAATTTCCATTGCTTACTCCTGTGTATATCCTGCTATGCTGTTGAATCACATTTTAAATAAATATCCCCCCAAGTTATATTAATGGATTCTAGTTTAAATATGAATGTGTGTATACGTATGTATGCATGTATGTATTCACCAAAATGTCTGTGACCTGCATATAGGTCTACAGGTGGACTACAAGTACAAAATAAAGCCTCAGTAAAAGTTGCATTTACCCATATACCTTTTTTCATTACTTCTGTCTTATTTGTGTTATAACATGTTCATCTATTACTTTTTGTAATGTGAAAAAAACCACCATAGAAACAACAGTAAAACGATGAGATAGACCAAATATAAGTTGGCTTCATTGAGAGATTTCCATTTTAGGAAGTTTTGATTCAATCGTAATTGATAAGACAAAGCATGAAACAGGCAAAGCACAGTTATAAGAATCACAACAGAGAAATGGAAAATTATTTCTTGATGTATTTTGTTTAGGAAATATGTTCTATTGAAACATTTTTTCAATGCAATAATGGAAACAACATGAAGTCTTGTTAATTTTATTTTTTTTAATGGAAAGAGAATTGTTCATCTCAAAAAACTTTTTAAAGAGCAAAATTTTCATGAGAAAAAAGGGCAAAAGGTGTTATGAAGAACAGAAGTAATTGTCTAAATATTGTAAATATTTAACAGTATATTTATTGCTGTGAAGGACATATTTCTCCAGAATATGTGCTCATGAAACTATTCACTGTAATTTTTTCTAAACTACAAAAATTAATATTTCAAACTTTTTATATATGAAAGAGATGAGAAAGGATGCATACATTATTCACAATCTGTGATAGTGAAATCTTGTATGTAGAACTTGGTCTAAAATGCCATCTGGTTTTTCCTTTAAGATTCTCATAAAATGTGTATTTTTAAAATACTTGGCTATGTAAAATTCATTTGCCCTTTCTTTTGGAAACATTTACTAGCTGTTTTGCAACATCTATTAGTAATGCATATGATCTACACATATGATTTTTTTTTTTCTTTGTTTCTCTTTTTTCTCTTCCATGTCTCACCAGGAAAAGAAGCGCATTAAAATAAGTATATGGAAAACATGTGGGTAAACACACAGGTGTGTGTAAAACCAGCAGCTCGGAAAAACTGCCAATAAATGATCTGGATTTTCTTTTCTTAGGCCCTCTGGTTCCACTGTCTAGATCTTTAATGTTTTCATCCTTAAACCTTCATTAAACTGACTCAGTTTCATATGGAAGGAGGACACGTTTGCTTTAGTTGGTGTTCTCTGTTGAGATCATCATCTCTGCTCTTCTTCAACATCAGCTGGAGTTAGTTGGATTGATCATTTCATCGGGGTTCCCAGTGGAAGTTGTATAAAGTTAGATTATTCTGCTTCACTTCTCTGATCTTTATTTGGGGTTCTGTGGCATGAACGAAAGGCAAACTTAATGCTCATCTACAGCTGCTGTTGTGCTGGAAGGCAGCTAAAAGACAAAGTACTGCCATTAAAGTCACTACATTTTCACTGAATTCTGTTTACAAATTGTACCATTGGGCTACTTTGTACCCTTTTATTTCTTTGTCTGTTTCCCTTCCTCTAAGTAGGGTTGATAATGGCCTCTGTAAATTGATGTACAGTTATCATCTATAGCTCTTACATTAATGTGTGTTTGCAGAACCTGAAGATCATTAACTTTCCTGTGTCAAAGTCCGTAATACCTCTAGGACTTTTGACTGTGTTGCTACTTAAATCCTATATACACCCTGCAGTGCTCATATGTGCTGCTAATTTGCTGTTGTCATGACTAGTTTATTACTTTGACTGTCCACAGGGAAAAGTGCTTTTCCATCCTTTACACAGCAGGCAGTACTGCTTAGCAAGGAAATGTAAGAGTTTTTGTGGACAAAGTAGATAGCTGGTATCTGCTGAGCAAGAGAGAGGTAGGTGTAGCAGCAGGATCAGCTCAAAAACATAGTCAGTAATACTGGGAGAACAAAGGTCTATTTGCACTTTGGGGTAGTAATCTGGACCTTACAACTGTCTCTCAATGGTTCTCATCCATGTTGCTGTGCTGAGAAGGGATGTGTGTTAGAATACTGCACTGCAGTTGTGGGGAGAAATATCCTCCAGCTGAGATACAGAACTGCTCCTTTATAACCCCTTTATAGAAGGGCTTGTATCTCTTCTTAGCTGTGCTTTGTACAACCCTGCCTGGCTGAAACACCTATTCATCTGCAGATCAAAGTCATGACATTTACAGATCATGGGCAAGTTGGAGAGCCACTCTATATCACTTTTTTGCTGTGTTCCAAAACCATGTATTGCTGATCTTTCTTAAAAATGAAAACAGTGCCTTTTGAGGGCAAACTTGCTCCAGTAGAGAGGGCATGTATCAGAACTTTTTTGAGGGGGAGGTTAATCAGCAACTGTGAGGTTCTTTCCTGTACATGAACAAAGCAATTTTTTATTTGTGGAATGAAAAAGAGAGGTTTTTCCTCTCTTCCCCCATTCTCTTCTCCTGTTGTTTTCTCTTCTGAAATATAGATTCCATGTCACATTAATCTCACGCTTAAGAATGAATTTGTGTAGGTTTGTCTTTAAAATAGTAAATATTAGAGTTTTAACTAAAAAGGAAAAATCTAAGGTATCTTCTGTTCCATGGTCAGTTTCATGGTGCTGATAATAAAGGAGTCACGCAAGCCCCAATATTGTCACTGGGAGTCCATAGTACTAGCAGAGTTGACGAAAAAATAAATGCTTCAGGAGGTTGAAAATGTACACTGCTACTAGCTGCAGCTTGTATATCAAATTAGGAAGAAAGTAAATTAGTGTTACTCCAGGTAAACAGCTGTTCCAGTAATGAAAACTCCACTACACTGATGTACTGTTTAAAAGAAACCAATTTTAAGATTATTTTTATTTTATTAGACATCAGTGTTCTAATGGCTCGCTAATCGTGCTAGCTAAGGGCAGTCTAACAAGGCCATTAAGGTAATAAGGGAATCACGGAATTGTCAGTTGGAAGGGATCTCTAGAGATAATCTAGTCCAATTTCCCTGCTAAAGCAGGATAGTACATTGTGGGTCTTGAAGGTCTCCAGAGAAAGAAACTCCACAACCTCCCTGGGCAGCCTGTTCCAGTGCCCTGTCACCCTCACCATAAGAAGTTTTTTCTCACATTTGAGTGGAACTCCCAGTGTTCCAGCTTGTGCCCATTGCTGCTCATCCTGTCACTGGGAATCATGGAAAAGGGTCCTAAAGAGTCCTTTGCTAATGAATAAATTAGCAAAGAAATTTTAATGCATTTATGAATGTCAAAAATCTTCAGTGGGGTGTCTCACAGATTTTATCCATTCTAAAACAATATTTATACAAAATGTACTATTCAGTTGAATTCTTAGAGATGAACTTCATCCTGATAAGGCTGTACGTGTGCTGGGACATAGTTTATTCACGATTTGCTAGCATGAAATTTTATTGTGACAGGTGTTTGGCATCCCACAACACCAATTCTTGCTTCCTGTAAATGTATTGTTAAAATGAAAAATACGCACTTTTAAGGCACACATACAGTAAATCAAAAGCTTGGATTTTGCTTAAATATTTTCTTTTGCCTGTGCTGGAGGATTTTTGAAAGCATATTTTGCAGCACTCAAAACAAGGCCAGCTGGATGGCAGTGAGGGATGAATCTATTCTGAAAGCTTAAAAAGGCCCACTATAAGTGAATGCTGTAGTCTTTTTATACCCTTAAACCAGCCTCTCAAAAGACTTAGTTTTAGATTAAAGGATGTAGTTCTAAATTGGATCTCATAGCAGCTCAACAAGAATGGCTATTTCCCTGTGCAGGTGTGGAAGGTGAGGGTAGGAGTGGGAAGCTCTGTGCATAAAGCCTTTTTCTTTTTCAGTTCTTATTGAGTCAAACTCCCCATTGTTCCTTTAACAGACCAAGCTCTATGTGGCACATGGCTGCTACAAATAGACCTGTGCCCTGCTGTGAATATGGGTTTTGGCAGTTACATGGCATCCCCTATAAGTAAATGAAGTGCAATACTACAGAGTACAGCCTGGCATGTCTTTCCATGGGTGGCTTGCACACTGTATTTTCAGAAGCTGCACCTGCTATGTTTGTATAGTCACGTGCTATGATCATTGTCCAGGAGGTAGATCTTGCCTCCTGAACGAGATAGCAAAATGAAGCTTGCCTCAGTGCTAGAGAGAAATACTGTGATTACAGTTAGCAGTACTTACAAAAGAATACTCTTGTATGGCAGTTTTCACTGCACTGAATCTATTCATTACAATTCTGCAGAAGATAAATCACCATCAGATATCCTTGAAAGAAATGAGATTTTCTAAGAAATAACTTTGCACTTACAAAAGAAATATTTTAATGATAAATTTGCTAATGAAATCAGAAACACTCTCTTTCCACAGATTCAGTATTTTCCCCTCAAAGAAAAAGGGAAATAACTACTGTTTTCTGGCTTACTCATTTTTGGCAAATTCATTAGTCAATAAGTGTAATTACTTGTTTATTCTTTGATTTGGTTTAGAGCAAAAAACACTCAGCTAATATATTAGCATCCTGCATTAATCGGATTCTTGCAGTAATTGACTTATTGTCCTATGTAAATTAGACTACATTGTCCTTTATTGTTAAATTCAGCTCAATTTATGGTGCAAATATTGTTAGAGTTTCATTAACAAACAGATGCTAATTAGTTTAGGATTAACTCATCTAGTTGTAAATAGTGACCAGTGTTCTGTGATTGCATTAACAAATATGTAGTTTCTATACATATGTCTTTGTAGTATAGTTAAAATTAATCTCTCTCTAGATTGTATATTTTCTTAAAATGTCTTATTCAGAGTAGAGATTCTCTGTGATTCAGTGATTAAAATTATTTGTCAGAACAAAGTAGAATTTTTTTTCTTTATCATTAGCCATGTTTACATTGTCTATGTAGAGAAGCAAAAACGTGTTTCTCAATCTTGGTTTCTGCATTTAGGGCAAGTATCGTAAGATGATGAACTTGAGAACGGTGTTGCAAATCCATGAAAATTTAAAGGAAGACAGCAGAGGAAATAGAATGATGTCTGATGCTTAGAAAGGTGAAGACAATGAATTTGTTATTATTTAATAGATAAGTCTGTTCTTACGTTTTAATAGGGCATAAACGAGTCATCTCTCACTAAAGGAATATTTTTTAGGAAAGTTGCTAAAAACTGCTTTGCTTCATGAACATGATCATAATTAGCAACTACTGTAAAACCAGGAGAATTTAGCTATCAATACTTGCAACATTTGTCAGTGAACAAAGCCTTACTTCTATGAATGTTGATAAATTAATAAAACCCTAATAACCACATAATAAGAATGTCCTGCAGTAGGGGAAGGATTTCACAGTAATTTCTAACTAAAGGTTTATAGTTAAAATGGGAAAAAGCATCATTTGATCAAGTTTATCCCATCTCTTGAATCCTGAAGCAATCAAGCAGTATTATTTGAGATTCTGGAAAATCAGAGAGAATGGTGAATGATTTCCACACAAGAGAAGACTTTTGTTATTTCTGTTTCGAGATCTTCAGTTTGTTAAAACTTGGAAGTAGATAGAAACTTACCTTAGTGTGTGAATTGAAACAAAATAAAATGTTTGCTCTCACTCTGGAGGAGAGTACCCTGCTAGTACTCTGCAGGAGTACTTGCTAGGTCCTAAATATTAGTGGATAAAATCGGAGACAATGGGAGTTTTGCCATTGACACTGCTGAGGCCAGGATTTAAGCTTTATGGACACAATTGGGCTTCCCTGGAGTTTGAAGAGATTTTACTCTTGTAAATTGTTTTCCCCAGGACTATGCATAAGGATTAGGAAGTAATTAACATCTCTATTGTTTCATTGAACAACTCTATCAGAAAAAAGGATGGAATGTAAACTCACCCAGACACAGCTCTTCTACCTCTCTCCCTGCTCAAAGGTCTCTTTAGAAATAACCTTGCCACCCTCTGTCTCTGGGGTAAAATGACTCTATGCTCTTCACTTCTTTCTCCATTCCCAATACGAGCAGCAGAGGTGGCTCTTCTTTCACTTCACCAAAACAGAACCTAAATACAGGCACAGCTACTGAAGACAGAGATCTTACCACAGTAGCATAATCACTTCTGTTCCAAATTATAAATATCTTTAATTTCTTTATCTATTATACTGTATTCTCTGTTGATTCTTAAGAGTATTTTTTATCCATTAAAAACATAAGTAATTCTTGCAAGTGACTGCTATAGCTAGAATATAACTACATGTAAACTCAACACATTTTTTAAAAAAAATTATTGGGACAATCCAGCAGAGACAATTGCCACTTAGATTTATAATTAAACTGCTCCATTTGAGCAGAAATGACTTACGCTTGAGCTGTGGAAGATATTTCTAGTACATAGGTGTGGTGTTTTTATTAAAAAGGAGGCATACCAATATTTTTACACAGTGCAACTTAATGAGAAGTGAAATATGAGTGTATTCTTAACTCACAATATATACAGGATTACTATTATTTGATTCAGTTCATAGTGCCATACTTCTTTTAAATAATCCAATCCTGAAGAACAGATTCTGTCACTTTACCTGTGTCCTAAGAACCTACTTTTATCCCATCCACGGGTTGATTAATTTAAAGACCCCATGAAAAAGAAATTATTTTTATTTTTGCAAAACTGCTAAAAATTTTTTATGTAAATCAAGATAGAAGAAAATATAAACTGTGCGGTGTGTCACTTACCTGTTGTACCAATTTACTTGTTTTAATTATTATATTATCTAACTTATGGTTTTGGCTGGGATGGAGTCGACTTTCTTACTAGCTGCTGGTCCAGTGCTATGTTTTGGGTTTGGGATGGCAATACTGTTGATAGGACACTAATGGTTTTGGTTGTTGCTAAGCTCCCAAGGTCTTTTCTGCTCCTCACACTGCCTTGCCAGTGAGCAGACTGGGAGCGCAAGAAAAGTTGGGAGGAGATACAGCCATGACAAGTATCCCAACTGCCCAAGGGGATATTCTTTGCCATGTGACCTCATACTCAGCATATGAAGCTGAGGGAAGAAAAAGGCAGGGGGGACATTTCAAGTTAGGGCGTTTGTCTTCCCAAGTAACGGTACACATCATGGAGCCCTTAAGCAATATGAAATAAATAGATACAACAAAACCATTTCCTATGCTTTTTCTAAAACCTGATGTGCTATGTGAAACAGTTGCTGTGTGAAAAGGCAATTCATTAATACAGCCTTTAAAAATACAGTTCTGAGGAAATCTTGCAACTGGGATATGATTTATGTGATTGCACTTTCTTGAGATTAAGACATCTGGGCGCAGAAGTTGTCTTTCAGCTTCTCTTCTGTACCTTCCATCGCTATACCTCATACACATTATTATTGATTCATGACTGATGGATTAATTTGCATTTATTGTGTTATGGTGTACTTGTTTGCCTAGGTGTTGGGGGCCAACTGAAGTCAGAGATTAAAAATTCAGAAGATACTTTGTTTTGCTCATAAAATTCTGTGCGTCTAAATGCCTTAGAGTTACCTGTCTACTGTATGTGTTAAAATTAATATTTTTCATCTCTGTGATAAAAATGAAGACTCTTTAAAAATTTATTTTCCTATTTAGAAAAGAAAAGTGGTCAAATAGTTTATAATAGTATTCCCTGTCACAGTGATAGACAGGTTAAGGCAGAATCTTTCTATTCTGTCATTCCCTGCCTGTTCTAGTGTGTCATTATCAAACAAAAAGAGACACTTTAACTGACAGTGCTTTACTGCAAGTATGATTTACAGAACAACCTTTTTGTATTTAACATAACATTAAATTTAAATACACGAGGAAGACAGTTTTGTGTTCATTTACAATACAGTCAGTGAAGGAAAGTATTTCAAATAACCAAAAAATGTATTAAGGGAAAGATCAAAAAGAAGAAAGTGTAATAAGCAGTAACAGAATTTAATAGGCCTTTTCTCTAAAACCCCCCAACATCAGACTTGAATTGCAGAGCATACTGATATAAATAAAAAATGAAACAGTGGAAGATTTATTTGCTACTTAAAGCTCCAATCAGTGTCAAATTAAGCATAAGCTTTTCTAATCGGTTTAGAATCTTTGACCTCTCCAAATGCAATGGGCTGATACTCTTTCTGAATATGTTTCCAACAGCATGTTTATTCAGAAAACGAGGAGACACTTCAGTTCCAGTCTTTCTTTTCATATTCTGACTACAGGAATCTCTTCTTTTTAATTTATGACAGACATCCTGCTAAAAGTACTTAAAAGTTATGCAGTTAGCTAAAAGTACTTAAAAGTTATATATTTATCAAAGACTTTTAAAAATTATTATCATCATCATCATCTTTGGGATATACAAACAGGAAATATTTAAGCATAGGGATACAACTAGGTAACACAACAGGAGTCCGTGTGGTCACCTGTGTCTTTTCTGTCTGCATGTCAGAGAATTGTGGCTTCCTAAAGAATGGTAAATCTAGTTTAGGGAATCTTATGGAGGGTTTGCTTCTAGGAACTATACTTTGACTTTCCAGAGAAGCTGTCTCTGGATATTTTGCAGACCTGAGTCGGGGAGCCAGAGTCAGGGCTGCAATTCACTTTGGTGTGTTCAGGTGTACCCTTACTAGGACTCTGGAGGTCAGCTAACTCCTAACCACAGTTTTCTGCGTTAGGGACTGATTAACAGTAGGAGAGAACTGGGTTCATGACTACACATGTGACTATATAGCTAGAGATATTTCTTCTCCTCATTGCAGTTGTGGTGTGGAGATGTATGCTGCCCCACAGCTACTGTCCCTCATACAAGTTGCTGCCTTCTCCTCAGAACAACTCCAGCAGCAAGTTTGAGTTTTCCATAATTAATTTCAGAAGAGTCAGGCTTACAAAGGTTATCTATTTCAACTGCTTTAACTAGATGAAATATAAATGATATAAAGGCATTCAAGGGAATTCAGTAAGCTCCAGAAATTTCGGGTGGAGAAGTGAATGCTGCAAAGGGAAGGAGTGGGAAACTGCTCAAAGCTATGACCTCTTCAGCACTGGATGTCATTCTATAGCCCCTATTTGCCATGGCAACTGTCTTTTTGTCTGTCACTTCAGAAGAAGAGTGACATATGTGCCGTCTTCCCTATGACATATTTAGAGCTAATCCTACATCCTGCGCAAAGGTATTCCCAATGGCATCAGTGGGACAACTCCTATGAGAGAAAAAAAGGTCATGCAACTGAGCAACTGTAACTATAGCTTCCACAGGAAACTAAATCTCAAGAAAAATAAGTCTGTAATCTCATGATTCATTATTAGACGAGATGAAGAATCTCATATATTGATCATGTTGGATGTGGTATTCAAGCGTGTGTCCTCTGACACTAATGGTGTTTTCCATGTAAAGCCCTAGTAGTTAAGGTATGAGGAATAAGAAAATAAACCGTGGTTGTATACCTTGTAGCATAAGACATCTGCAGAGTATAAATCTACAAAAACAGATCACATTCACACACCCTTGAAAGAAAATAATTTTGTCACTTCACAAGCACAAACACCTAATTTTAAACTGAAAATATCTAATCTTGCCAACAGCTTAATTTCAGCAACATTTTGCAATATAAAGTCCTGCTGCTTCTCAGCTTTTTGAACAGTGGTTATCTGGTGATCTTCAGAGAGACTATCTTCATAAATATAATTAGGCAGTCATTAGAAGTTATGAACTCTTCTCTGTTAGGTGTCTTACAAATTTTCTTATAGTATGTTTCATGCAAAGTCTTCCTGTGTCTCTAGTATCTATTTTTATTATATTAATTCCTACAGCATAATTCATATTTTTCATGCGTTGATCTTTTATGTATTATGTAGAAGGGATAGAGCAGGGAACATAATGCAAAATAATATGTTACTGTCAGTATGTGGCACCCAGATACTCTTACAGTAATTTCTATTTCAAAAAGGAAATACTACAATATTACGTACTGCTGAAGAAGAACACCACCCCTTTACACTTAGCATTTTCATTAATTACAGCAATGCGATTGGGTGTTTTGCAGATCTTGCACAATTAAGTTAAAAAAATGTAGAATTTCTTTCTAATATTGTCTTTTTGTCATTTCATTTTCAGAATTAAAAAAAATGAGTATTGGCTCGAAAAGGAATACAAGTATCTACTGCTGAAAACTGTGATGGTTTTTCCCCTGACCCCTGTTTGTGCAAATTCCCTTCCCTCATTTCTCAGTTTCAGTTTCATTATGCTCCCACTTAGCCACTGGGACTCCCGCCAGGCACTGGTACAGACAGAGCACCAGTGCTTTCAGAGGTGTAAATCAAACCAGCTCCGCTGATGCCAACTGAAATGCATTCATTTGTAACAGGTGATGTCTTGCACAGACTGCCTTGAACCAGAAGACAGTTTATCATAGATTTCAAGTGCACAATAGCAAAAAGAAAGGAAAAGGTCACATCAGTGCATGAGGATACATGGCACAACATCACCTTTCCCATCTGATGCAATAAGGCATTTGGGCTGCAATAGTTTTAGATTCAGTCCCCTGCTCTGTTCCTGTTAAATACTTTGGAAAAATTCGGAAATTATAAACATTTAATGAGATGGTGAAATAATTTTCCACCAAGCTGTCATCATTGTGGCAGATATTACTTCAGCAGGATGTATAAAATCGTGTTGGAAAAAGAAGTTGAAAGTTGATAAATTTCGTCAGCTCTTGCCTTCTGTCGTTGTCTGATGGCCAATACTGGATTTGGTGTTGAAACCTATGATTGTGTTGTTACTTTACAATGGTAACACCTAGAGGCAGATTCATGGTCCCGTCAGCCATTACCATTTTGCAGAACATTTCTCTCAAATTGAATTCAACTGTGAACTTAGACCTATCAACATACATGCAGAGAGCACTCTGTAACATGAAGTTGTATGAGTTCAGTAAGAATAATTTACTAAAAAAATACTTCTGATATTGATTCTTAGATTAATGTTTAAGCAAGTTATAATGACATATTATTGAAATTTTTTTTTTTCAACATTTTCCTAGTGGTTTGGTTTGTTTGTTTGGTTTTCTTTCCTTTAGTCATTTTTTTTTTTTCTGTCTATGGGCAATTGCATGTCACGAAAGAAAAAGAATATTTATTTTGAAGTGTGATTTTGCAAGTGTTATTATTGAGTTACACATAATGGAACAAAAATATTATTGTACAGTGGAATTAGAAAAATGAATTGACCAGGTCAGGTATTGTTTTTATTCCTTGCCAATACTGTTTTTGCCATCATGTTACTAACTGGAAACCACACTCATTATTGGAAAAGGCCGGTCTGTCTTAGTATTTTCAAACTACATCCCTGTGGCAGAAGGAGATCATGTTCTATTTAATTGGATAATTGGTGTTTTAATTTAAATAAAACTCAGCTTTATTTGCCAAACAGGAATCATCAAAAAAAGAGCAGAAAACCTTTTTACTCAATTCCTCTTGAATAAGATATTCTAATCTAATTTGGTTAGTGTACAAAAGATACTTCAAAATTCAGAACTGTGTTGCATATTAGCATTTTTATCACAATTAGACAGAGGAACGCCAGTTCTTGAAAGTGGATATTTTACTAAATGTAGGAAAAGAAACCATAGCAATACCTCCCTAAGAAAATTAGTCATAGTGTTATGATATACACAGCTTGCTAGTTCACATAATTATTTTTTATCCTTGGTATGTTTTTATATGTGTATAAATATATATATACACATTCTTTTATTGATTTTTTTTTATTATTGTTCAAATTCTCATAGCCCTAAGGAAGCCTCATCATGGATGCGGTAAAAGCTCTTTATAAAGCTAGTACAAAGACACCCTTTCCTATTGCAAGTAATATTCAGTCTTAATAGGAGACAAAACCATCTTTTCCAAATGACCTTTAGAAAACAGCACAGCCTTTTTTTTTGTTCATCCTTCTTTTACGTCATCATTTGGTGCTTGGATTTGATAATCCTAAAGGTCTTTTCCAACTTAAATGGTTTTATTTTAGTTACTACTTCTTTCTCTACACCTATTTTGCATATTTTTCATCTGACACATTTTCTAGTAGTGTCCTGGCTCCTCCCAACACAAGCTTTAGTCTGCAGTCTTGCCTGATTAATGTATATTAACTGAGGATTCAGAAGATGCCCTAAGTAATCCAAATTTTTAGGATCAAGAAACATTTGCACTGTGTGCATTGTGAGCAGACTTTGCCTTGTCCCTAAATGTCCTCTGGAGGAGAGTGTTTATGTCTCTCTCTTGTGATGGAGAGGGGTGGAAAGAAAAAAAAACTGATTGGATTTCATTGGCACCAATTACATTGTTTTCCTAAATTAAAGTCTCTGATACCACCTTTTATCTCAGGAAAATGTTCAACTTTTATATATTTTTAGAGGGAAGAAAAAAATATATATATTTGTGTAAAAGCAGCATATTAAAATCTAATTATCAGTTTGTAAAAGTAACTATGCAATCTGTGTAGATCACAGAGTTCTTGCCAATAGAAAATATGTGCAGAATAAGTATCTTTTAAAAGGGCAATGTTCCAAATAAAAAGTAGATCTTAGATGGTTAGTATCAAAAATTTCTCTAGGCTCATTTACACCCTCCTGTAGTGAGCATCCCGGTTCCAACACCCAGACTTTTGCACTAGAGGATTGCCAAAATAGTTCTGCTAGCATCTGTTTTCCATACAACGATGACCTTTTTGCGTTTCCTCAGTTTAGGAAATCATTCCATGTTTGCAGTCATAGGTAATACCTGAGTTAAATGTCTAATTTGACTTCCCGAACAGTTTTCATTGTATATCTTACCCAGGAAAGGTCATGGAGAGGAGCTGTTGGCTAAAGAGCAAATGGAGATACTTGGAAGTAGATACAGGCAGAGGAAATAATGCAATCAATAAGGTCCTAAAATACATTGCATAATGAAAAATGTTATATAATGATGGATAACTAGTACTGTTGTGTATGCAAGGAAGGGTTAATATCTTGGAACATATAGCAACGTTTTCAGTCCAGATATGCACAGCAATATAGCATTTAAATTGATCTACTAGCAATAAATAAATTGAACAGTGAATTTTTCTTCAGCCTGTGAAACTGGCAATGGAATGAAACTTAGAGTCATAAAACATATCACAGGGTGAATATATCAATTTAGGAATGTTAAATATTACTTGACATTTAAAACTTTTCTGCTTCCTCCTCTTTTCCTTCTCTAACTTTTTTTTTTTTTTTTAAATTCTGTATGGATGGGAAATCCATCCAGAACGGGAACCAGTCTATTCATAAAACAACTTTTCAGTGTCTGTGTTGCTGCAATACTAAGATCTTAGTGAATGTCATAGCCCTTGTTTTTGCATGCTCTGTGAGGCCATAGTGATTGCTTCATTTTGAGGCCAAACTGTCTTGCAATTTTTTAAACTTCTTTTGCTCCTAATTTATTTACCTATGTCTGTGAATGTAGAAATTCAACTTTCCAAATCATTGTAAGTTCATTAATGCAAACACTGAAATGTTTATAAAAGAGAAGATGTGTAGTTGAGGATCAGATGCGTAAGTTACTGAGGAACAAATACTTCTGATCTGTACTACTGCCATCTTGAATTTAGCTGGGAGTATGACAGCCTTTCTTGAAGTAAGTTATCTAATGCGTTTCTTGATCTCTCAGGTGGTTTCATATGTAGTGTCAAATCATTTGTGCAGGTGTATGAACTTCTGAAGCAACACAGAGTTAGTAACACAGTTATTGAAGCAGTAAGGTCTTGATTTGTCACTAAAATACGAATAATCATACTGCTTGTTAGGAATTGGACTTAACTAACCGAGGAGCTGAATAAATTATTTCTCCCAGACGTGCTTGTAGTGAGTTTGTATGAACTTTTTCATCTTCTCTGCAGCAAAGTAGCTTTCAGCTAGTTATAGGCAGAAGCAGATTGCTGGATCCCATGGACTTGTAAACTGACTCAGTCTGGCATCTGGTCTTGGATACAATTCAAGAACACTGTCATAGTTTCTACATAGATTTACACAATTTATTTCACAATAGTATCCATCTTGTTATTCATACTTGATTTTTTTTTAATCAGTCATTTTCTTTGCCATATGTGTCATTGTTTGCACACATTAGAAAGAATTATGGAATGATATGGAATCTGCCGTAACAAGAAAAAAGGTTGCGATTTTCTGCACTAACAGAATTTGCTGCAAGAAATTGTTAATTTTACAATTGGGGCAGATTTGCCCAAAGATCTGACACTAAACTGTGTTACTTAGGTGGTAAGAGTAACAGTGCAGATTTGAGCAAAAGTAGAAATGAATCCCTCACATTTTCAAATTTTTGTGGCATTTTTAATGTTCAGGATTTACAGATAAAGCATAGCGGTAAGAAAAATCCATGTGAATGTGATCATTTGTAAATTCAGGCAATTCTGAAATGTAAACACAGTGAGGGGGGGGTCAGTAAGATTTGAGCACTTTCGCTTGACCTGGAATTTTGCTCAAATAACAGAAGAGCAAGAATTAGAAAATAAGTACAAGCAAGAAGGATAAATGCAATACAAAATGAAAACTACTGCTGGACATGGTGTCAGAAAAACTATTCTTTCATAAATCTTCTGTAAGTTTTTCAGCAGAAAAAGTAAATGTCTTTTCTTCCAGTGCAATACAACTTGTAACACATAAATCAGAGACACACTAGCAAACACTTATTCTTTAGCCTGAACTGCATTCTGAAAAATGTCAGGCATTGAAAGTCAGGATTATTTTCTAGTGCTGTGCAAGTCTCTGTCCTTGCATCTGAATCTTTGTCTTGCCTTTGTTGTTGGAAAATTTAGTTAATTTTAAATTAAATAAAAGAGCTATTCCTCTACAGTAAGTAGACACTTGGTAATGTTGAATTGCCCCACAAATTGTATAGCTCAATGTAGGTTACAAATAAGCATGCATTTGCACATTGTCCAGCAATGACACCCAAGAAGCCTATATTGAAACCAACAGATTAGCATGATTTGATGAACAAGTACAACGTGACACATCCCAGCTAATGTAAAGCAATACAACTCTGCTTAAATCAGTGGAATAGTTGGTAGGTTATACTAGTTGAGTGATATTTGTGAAGCACAGTAAACATAGCTATAACTGTATAATTGCTAATGCTACCAGTTATAAAGCTTTATTTGCTTACTACAGTTGAAAAAAAGATATGTTTGCGCTTGTCTTTGTGTTTCATTCTTTCTTTCTCTTAAAAGCCCTGGTTTTGCCCTTTTCTTGTTATATTTTTCATCTTCTTCCCCAGCTAGGGGAAGCAACAATAATTATTTCTCTCTAGTATAATCCAGGGTCTCGGATAACAAATACAATTCAGCCTGATTTGTTACTAGTTGAACATAAACCCTTCAGCTGGCAATCAGAAAGACACTCAACCATCTAAGCTTTAGCACCAAATCTGATGATAGGAGATAGGAATAGAGACAATATTCTTGGCATGCTTCCCTGTTTACAAATCCCTGCTCCGAAACCACATTCTTTTGCTCTGTTATATTCTTGCTTTCAGGAGTATAAAAAGGTAGGCTTCAAAATATAGCCCAGACATATTTTTATTTAATACAGGGATACAAGCAAGAAAATGGTGTGGTTCCCTCTGTAAAGTTCTAACAATTTTTCTTTGAGATTTCTCATCATCCTTTTGATTTTTTTTTCATTCCATGTTTGACTGTAACCCTCTATGTGATAATGGAAGGAAAATACTAAGTTTTAACTAAGGAAGGTATAATGGAACAGCAGGAAGCTTGTGAGCCACTTAAATTAAAGTGATGAGGAAGAAAAGTCATTAATTATCTCAGACTGCATTATCTTTTCATTTTGCAAGCAAGGAAATATTTAACACCTCAGGAGGAAAAGAATTAACTTCCTTTGAGTCTTTCTACACTGAACCAATGTTCAAGAAGCAAAATGCTGTACTTCAGACTGTAGCGATAATTTTAAATCACAGGCAGGGGGCAGCTAGATGAAAGATTAGAATCTAGTATATTCACTGGGCAGGAATGATGAGATGAAAAAGTAGACAAAGAAGAGACAATGTTCATGTTCTCTTTATCCCACAAACCGTGACCTCTTCCACAGTCACAAGGACCTATTTTCAATTTCAAGGCAATAGCTATAAATGTTAATAATTGCCTTTACCTCTTTCTTTGTAGCTTAGCTTCTTGCCCCATTACCAAAACCATTTAGTTTCTCAGTAATTCATTTTCCACATAATCTCCTTTCATGTCTCGTGTTTCCTCTATTGTGTTTCACCTTGGGCAGTACATCATGTAAATAAAGCCTATATCCATAATCACTTTACTGTACTGCTTAAGGGAATTCACTCTTGAAAACTCCATGTCCATTATAGCAGATCTCTTTAGTCCTCATTAGATGGGACATGGCGAATATTTTAAAAGGTATTTCAGCATCAGTGATGTAACCTTGAGTATCTATTCTGAACTTTTAGATGTATTTAAAGGATGAGTATGGAACAGGTAAAGACATCTGAGAAAGAAGTTCATCATACTGTATTTTGATTTCAAAAAGTCTTGCAGTTGAAATGGCGTTTAATGCCACATCACAGCAGTATAGACAAATATCAAATGGACAAAAACTTGTCATCAAGTATTTTTCAAATTAGAAATAGAGATTTGACACACTAACAGCATAGAAAATGTATGTATTGGTATTTAAGGCAGAATCAATTGAGTTAAGGCAGAAATGATTGAATTCTGTATTCTTCCAATGAGCAAGAGAACTCCTAGCTCCACACTGTCTGCTGTGTAACTGTCTCAGAAAGGACAGAAACAAATGATCAAATATTTGTGTAAAAGAGGTAGTATTTTTAGTTCTGTTTAGCATTTACTGTAATTATGAGATATATATTGTGTTTTTAAACCAGGTTTGTCTTTGAGTTCAGGATTTTGTGAGTGAAATGAAAATTAGATAGTTCCCTTCTGCTTCTCTGAAGTCCAAATGCCTGTGAAAGCTTTTGTCACTCTCTCCTATCATCTCATTTTAGTTTGACATGGTTATTGCTGGTTTTCCATTCTTGGTCTTAAATTTCTGTTTATAACAAATCCGAAGTCATGGTTCATTGCAGTTTTAGTAGTGAATGTATTTGTGGGAAAAAGCAGGTAGATTTTAAAATGCTATCTGTGCTGGGTACTAGATGGGGGTAAAAATATAATTAATAAAAGAATATATATAAATATTAGTAAAATATTTAAAATGTAATAATTCTACCCACATCTTTTGTATGCATTTAGAGGCAGTAACAGACTTATGAAATTGGTTCCTTAAACACCTTAAGAGAAAAAAATAGAAACAATAATTGCTTTCAGACCTAGAAAAGGCCATTAATGTTCTTTCCCCCCCTGCTTTTTTTTGTCTTCTCTTTATTTTCAAGCTCCATTCTGACTTGGACAAGGGAGTGGGCACTGTTAAGTATACGCTTGCAGGAGATGGTGCTGGCACAGTTTTTACCATTGATGAAACAACAGGAGACATTCATGCCATAAGGAGCCTAGATCGAGAAGAAAAACCTTTCTACACACTCCGGGCTCAGGCTGTGGATGTTGACACCAAGAAACCCCTAGAGCCTGAATCAGAGTTCATCATCAAAGTGCAAGACATTAATGATAATGAGCCAAAGTTCCTGGATGGGCCTTATGTTGCCAGTGTCCCAGAAATGTCTCCAGTGGGTGAGTAAGAAGCTTTAAACACTTGTTAACTAATTGCATATTGCTTAATTGTCTCAATGTGCATTTCCTGCTGAGGAAAGAAAGAGAAGGCTGAAATGAAAATTTAACTTCTATTATTATTAGAAATGTCTTGCTCTATGTTTGGAAATACACAGATAACAGATTTACTGTATTTGCTTATTTAGGAACTCATTCTCCTGCAAAATGAATGCTTGTGACTTTAAGTCTCTGAGGACAGGAGGAGCAAAAATAAATGTATATATTCAAGGCAGCTGTGATGAGGTCCAGGGGTTCTGTAGATCCACAAAGCTGTTACTTCACATGATGAAGTGTGTTTCCTTGGCTCTGCAGTTAGTGTTGACTGTTTGCTGTATAGAATTAGATGGTACAACAGCATCTTGCCAATTACTGTTCTTGTCTTTCTGGCTGTTAAACAGCACTTGTTTGATCCCCTAATTCATAATTAGGGGACTTTTCTTTATCTAAGTCCTACACTGTGATGCTGATCATAGGAATTGCTCTTACCTGGCTGTCCACAATGCAAGAACGGGAGGCCCAGCAAGACTGGCTTAAGATCTGAAAAACCTAATGCCCAAGAAAACATTGAGTGCATTGGATTGTCAAAAAAAATGACTGGTTACAGTCAGTATTATAACATTGTAAGTATTCAAAGAGCTAGTGTACAAGGGAGAGAATAATTTATTTTCCAAAGAAGGTGGACTGTAGCACTGAAGTACTGGAATAGGTTCTTCTTTGAAGAATTTTCATGACACAACAGACATTTGCCAGGAAAGACATAAAGAGCATTGATGCAGCTTTGCAGCAGGAGAATAGACTAAATGGGCCCTTTGGGTCTCTGCCTGATGGCTGATTCTGCAGTGGTTCTGAGCAGTGTGTTTGCAACACAAGTACTCTGCTTGTGTCCTGCTGCCAGATGCTTCCCTGCAGGCACCAGAAATTAATTCGTCCTGGGCTGGGAGGCCTTTAACTTCCCAGTGCTAGTTTCAGTTTATTGCCGTTTTCTCTCCAAAGTTGTCTTTTCCCAGTACTTCACAGACCAGTACTGGTAACTTAATATTCCCTGTAGTTGCCAACAGTTTGGGAAGTTTTGTGTCTCTGAAATGTGCAGAAGCCCCTTCAGCTATGCCAGTCAGATGGTGATGTTTTGAAAGAATCCAGGATGCAACTAGGTATTTACAGAAGTTGCTGTATGGAATTAATGAGGCAGCATTTTAAATCTTTTTATAAAGAGTGATAGAATGCAGTAAAATGTGATATGAGTAAACATGTAGAGATGATCATGGTAATCTCATATGTGTGTAGAGACAACTTCACTATAGTCACCTATGGAGGTACATTTATAGATTCACTAGGTATGTGCACTATTGTCGTTAAGATGTAACTGAGTGTGCTGTGTCATGCATACGGCATTTTAAAATAAATACTTTTCAGTTTATTCTCCTTTGGAAAAACAGCAAAAATGCTTCCTCCTTATCTTCACTTTATTCAATCACCTTCACTAACTCTCAGAGATTTATTCACAACATTTTTTAATTTTCCTCTATAAGAAAAAAGTAAAAGAGCAAAGAAAATTGATCACAAAAGATAAGGCAAAGAAATAGTGCCCTAAATGAAGGCCTGAACTCCAATTAGTGGTTACTAAAGCAGATAACAGTTTTTGTTGTGGGGTTGTCTTGCAGCAAAAATATCCCAAAATGCCTTCTGTTGGCTGTACTGTGCCAGCAGATCGTGCCTTCTCCAAGGCAGGTCTCTCCACTCTCTTGCTCTCTCTTATCCATGCTTTTGCCACCTTATGCAAGCCTAGATTTCTCAGAGGATCTAAAATTACTGCTCCCTATCATCACTACCATTTAGTTGCACATATAGAGATGCCTAGATCTTCCATTGCCTGAAGCTGACATTGAAAATCACTTTGATTTTTTAGCTGGTGGAGCATATGGTTGTCTTGGCTTAGGCAAAAAATCTGATAAACTCTCCTTTTACCTATTTTTTTACACTTTCATTTTCTGGTTGCCTATTTTCAATTCCCAAATGTCCTAAACTTCACTAGCTATATTTTTGCAACGGTATTTATTACCAACTGCACTCATGCATACTGTTTCTGCTGTGGGAGATGGACTATGACATGACCTTTATTCCCCCTTACTAGTCTTTTCTATGAGCCTGACAGGGCTGTTGCATGCCACTCACATCCAAAGGTTTACTCAGTTTGGTACATTATCCTAAGGTTATTGGTAATCAGGAGCAAAATATGGGTGCCAGAGTTCATGTTGAAAGGGGAATAGAGGGGTACAGAAGTAGCAAATAAAGTCCTCAAAACTTTAAACTCAAT
The DNA here is from genome assembly GCA_013398155.1 of Pedionomus torquatus. Lineage (NCBI taxonomy): Eukaryota > Metazoa > Chordata > Aves > Charadriiformes > Pedionomidae > Pedionomus > Pedionomus torquatus. The sequence goes on along the minus strand of VZRU01008893.1, from coordinate 126,879 downwards.
ATAAATACAGAATATATAATCCATTCGGACAGTGAAATGGAGTGAATTGTATAAAACACCCTTGAGGGATCGCAGTCTGAAGCCATTAGAGAGGATTGTATGGGACTGGGAAGTCTTGGGAAGAAAAGTGTCCTTCAGACCCCTTGCACGCATTTTAGAAATTTTCACGGCTGTACTGTTCTCAGTTTTGTACCATCTCTGACCTTTGTACTAACTGTTGTCACTGAAGCTTTGTTAGCTGAAAAAATGCAGTAACATTCATCCCCAGATTCAGAGTTCCAGTCACAGAGCTATAATAAAATTGCATGTCTACTTGATCCTGGACCTTGGTGAATTTTTACTAGAAAAGCTGCCAAAAGATGGAAATTCATAGAATCCTCAATATCTGGTTTTATGATCATATATATATGACTTAGATGTGTCATACCCAAGTTTTTCATGGAACTTTGTTATTTTCTATGCATGCTTTAGATGGAAATTTATTTTTTCCCTTCAAATTCACTTTGAGGTTATATTAAAGTTACTTCTATATTTTCTGTAGACTGGGATTTTTTTGGTTTTCCCTCTAATCGATACTGCTCCTTAAAAAGATTATGGTAATGCATATCTTTATCTGAAGAAGAGATAATTTTAGGTTTGCCATTTTTATTTACTGGTGCATTCCTTACTGGGAGCCAAATTCTTTCATATGCTTTTTGCTAAGGAAAAAGTGTTAGCAGGATGTTTACTGTGTTCTGAAGCTCTAATTTAAGCCCACTACAAACTAGGACACCTACCTGTTTTATGCCAAAGGCTTGAATGGTCAGCTAGCATCTCTCCTTCCATGCATGCAGTGTAGTCTGCTCGTGTATGCTGGAGAGGACAGTTAATCACAAAAAAGATCCTCTCTCGAAAAGCCCCTTGGTTACATGTGGGTTATGGTACTCATCTGTGACTTCCATGATTTCTGATACTTTCTAAATGTGCATAGTTTTTGTATTGCTGTGGGAAGCATCAAAGTTGACAGCGTACTGCTCACATAATAAACAGGGTGTGGAAAACTTTATGGTGAAGAATTTATTTTGGAAAGGACAATGATGTGAAATTCCCTGCAGAAGAACTCTGGAGATGGAATCAGATTACAACACAGAACTAGTATTTTAAGAACAGAGAGTGCTATGCTGCTATCCTGTGCCTAAGAAGAGACTTATTAAAGCTTAAGGGCTGGACTCCTAACGTATTTTTTTCTGATATTGTGTTGGTTTTATCAATAACTTTACTTGAAACTATCTTCATTTACTAAGAGGTCCAAAATGTAGAACAAACCAGAAATGGAAATTTATGTACAAGGACTGAAAATGGGGCTGTAATTTCACCATCTGTAAGTTAGCATTAGCAAAATATGTTGTCCTGAAGTACAGTGTAATCAGCTGTGCCAGTTTTTTTGCAATATAGCTCATATAAACGTGCAAATATACAGTGAGTTTAAACCAAGGTTATCTCCTTATTAAAAATACACTTTCAAGGAAAGATCTTATTGTGTATTTTTATATATTTATGCATTACAATGTGCACAGAAATGCATTTGCATCTCTCATGTTTCTTTCACTGACTATGCTGATTTTAACTGGTCATAGTTATTACATGTGACAAATTTGTAACATGTAATGTCACAGTCTCTGAATTGTTTTCTGAGGTCTTTCCATAATTCCTCTATGCTTAGACACAAACCAGGTAGGGCTCTACTAAACCTGTCAATTCCGTAACATATAGATTCCGTATGTTCTTTCTCAGGCAATCTCCTTTCATATCTTTCCGCTAAATTAACTCTTTATTGCTTAGGGGGGTTCTACAAATTACAGATCACTGTGGAAATTATTCTGCTTTTTTGGTTATTAATTAGCAAGTAATGGAATATGTTCACATTAAATACTTGCGTTACTGATCAGGTTTCAATATTCTATTTGAAACTGCCTCAATTGTAACACTAAAATGGTCAACGATACTAGAAAGTTGATCTCAGGTTATTTTTACTGCGTGTCTTCAGTAGTGCAAGGCAGCTAATTGAAGATAGGGATTTGATTCCTATGGTACTGACAACCTAAAATAGTCTCTATAAATCTTCTGGCAGTTTTCCTTTTGAAGTGAATAGTTAATTGGCTTATATTTAAACATTGTCTTGTATTCAAACACTGACAAAGGATTATATATATGCATTCACAAACGGAACATATGTTTAATATATCCATCTGTGTAGTTTCATGTGAAAGGATTACAATGTGTAGAAAGCTAATCTGATGAACTAGTGGGTAGGAACCTGCATTCTGATTGGGCATAACTTGCTACTGCATGCTAGAGGTTAGCCTGAACCTTACACCGAGAGGAGGCTGGGAAGGGAAGGACTATAAAGCATCAGTATAAATATTGAGTGATCCTTCCTTTGATACAGATTGCTAACTTCTGGCAATATATTTTTAAGGACTTCCAAAAGTGTACACAGGCTGTTGTGGAAGATAGTACTTTGGGAATCTGTAGAAGCCAGAGAGATTTTTGCTCATGGAGAGATAACAGGCAATATAATCTTGCAACTCCTGTCTGTAGCCCCTCCATCTCTGCCTTAGTCTCCATACTTTTTTGTGGTGTTATCAGGTCCTTAGAGATGATGATGGGAATTGGATGTCATATTTAAGATATAAATATCTTGAATACTCTTTTTTATTATTTTTCTTATCTAATACTTCCTACCAGTCATTTTCCCTTTTTTTTTTGTCCACTGTTGATCATTGAGATTAAAACGTTGAAGGATTTCATGGTGATCCCAAGGTCAAGAGTTGATATGTAACTGAACTACAACTTGCCTCTGTGACAGTACTGATGGGGTACTTTTTTCCCATGCCTCTTACTTTGTATTTCTCAGTGTGAACTCTCCTATCCCCAGTTACTTGTTATGTTAAGATTCCCCTGTAACACTTTGCAGACAAGCTTTCATTTTGTCAAGCTGTCACCTACTTAGATACTCTCTTTTTACTGGCAACCTATGAGTTCATATCCAAGTGAGATGCCAGTGGAAACATACCTCTTACATAAAGACTGGCAATTTATTCCTACCGCTTAGTTCCTGTTTTTATTTGGGTGTTATCTCAGAAAAGACTGTTCTCCCTTAATCAGTCTGTGTTGAGTTTTTTTTAAGAAGCTTTGCTTAGAACCCTGCTGAAAGCTCTTTCAAAATTTAGGTACTCCTTATCAATGCAAATAGCCTAGAGCTACATACTCAGTGATTCACCAAATGGTTTTAGCAGGTTTTTAAAGGGTTGCCTCCTTTCACAAAGCAGTACTAACCCCCCCTTGCAGGGTCACAGTCACATGTCCTCTAATTTGGTACTTTATTACAGAGTGTACAAATTTGTCCATAGCCTGGCTCAGAGCTAGTGCCCTAGGTCATACAGACCACTTTTCAGAAAAAATCATGACCCATCACTGCTTTTCAGTTTGCTGTCCTGATGCTATGTCAAATGGCAGTTTACCCATCATAGTTGATGTTTCTCACGGCAGTTTCTCACTTAGAAGAGCTTTGTTAATTGTGGATCATTGGGTTTGATTAAGTTTTTTAATTATGAAAAGAAATAGGTACTGCACTGATTATCAGGCTAAGGTTTATAGCCACTGGAGAGAAACGTGAGTTTTAAGTAAGAAAACAAAGGAAAGGCAGGTTATGTCTGCTTAGCATTTTGTCAGAGTTTTTTCCCATGTATAAGGGGCATTGCACAAAAATATAAAACAAAACAAAATTAAAAGAAAAACAGGAACAATACTGAGATTTTGAGAGAAAATTACAAGACAGCAGTAAATGCTTTCGAAACAAAAGTGTTTCTTGACATTATGATAGATCATTAAGCAACCTAGGCAGCTTCAACTGCTGTGAAAAACCTTGCAGACAAAACTCTTCTAGATAAGAGTGAGAAAGAAAACAATGCAGAGAATCAAGGCTTGCTTGGTTACAGGATTGTGGCTATTGTCATACTCACTGTGAGTTTCATTTCATACACCCTGGCCGTTGGAAATTTTCAGCAAAACAAGAAAATTTGGCAAATACTGTTAGTTGGAGAATCTATGTGAAATTAAAGCTGTGACAGATAGGACCCTAAAAACATGCACACAGAAAAAATATCTGAGAAGCTTTTGCTGTTAAAAAGGTGAGACGCTGGATAAATTTTTTCTACTAGCTGTTTTCTCAGTCCCAAAATGTTGGTGCCAGAGCTGAATTCATGCACAGTATTTGAGTCTTACTTCATGTATATCCAGGCCTACTTTATTGTGTTTAGCTGGAAGTGGTCAAAGTAAAAAACTTGTATCACAGCAGATAAAGCCATTATGTTCCTATCCACATGCTGACTTTACCACATTTCCATAGTGTGCAGCATGTAATATTTTATATTTCATCACACCTGAGTCTTTTGATGCCTAACCTTAAAACAGACCCTTCTGTTAGGTTGTCCAACCAATACTTTCATTATTAAAATCTAAAAAATCCTATTTCAATTTCCTCTAAATACATATATTGGTTATTTAAATGGTGCTGAATATCAATTTGAGTGTTAATTATTTGAGTATATAAAGAAAAGCTTTGTAATTATTGGTGCTGTCTTGTGGTATTGCATGATCATCTTTAGGTTCAAGATATATTGCATTAGTGTCATTGGGACTATGTGTTATTTTTTTGTCAATGATACTATTGCTTAGGGAAAGGCATTAGCATGTTTTAGTGTAGTATTGAGAGATGTAGGAATTGTTTTTATACGGGCACATAGCATCTCTAAGCATAAAATGTGTTGTATTGATAGTTGTTTTAGTAGCCACCGATCAGCTGTAAATGTTAAAAATTAACAAGAAGTTGCTTTTTCCTTACCTCAAAATGACTCTGAACATTAACAATCTTCTCAGCAAGAGTTGTTCTTTGGCCACCGAGTGGCTTTAAACATTAAACATATTTTAAAAGTATTACTGCTCTCAGCCACTGAGTGATTGTAAACGTTAAATATGTTTTACAAAAGCTGCTTTTCAAGCTACTGTCTGCATGGCTATGAACATCATTTTTCTTTAAAGTTGCTTTCCAGCCAGTGAGCTATTTTTTTCTTATAAGCTCAGTTCTATTTATAATTTTTCACAGACGAAACAAGTGCAAGTTTTCACTGGCACAAGGCAGCTCTTAATTTGTGACAAGTAATTGTGTCCTAGCCATCTTCTCATAAAGACACTGCAGGTAATGAGCCTAGGCCACAATTAAAATGTTTTTTTATGGGTATTTTGAATGGACAATGTGTACATAAGTAGTGTTTTTCTCCCCCATTTTTTTTTTTATAATTCTGCAGTAAACCAAAATAATAAAAGCAGACATGAGTGATATTTTGTTCTACGATAACTGATCTAAGAAATCAGTCACTGATGGATTCTGTGAATCAATCAAGTCATCATCAGCCCTAGAGGAGGACAAAACAGAAGGCAAAATAGTCTCAAGATTGCTGAGCAAGTGGGAGTCACTAAAGCAAATATGATTAAGGACTTTAATTCTGCATGTAGAAATAACTCCATGTGGCAAATTAGATGTAATCCTAGGACGGCCCGGAGTGATAAGAAAAGGATTTGTGAGAATGTGGCTCAACGAGGGCTAGGAGAAAAAAAATCACTGATCACAAATTTTTTGTTAAATTATTTGTTTAAAGAATCCCATAAGTCTTCAAGTCTACAGCAAAGACACTGCAGGTAAAAATAATATATTAGGGGGAAAAAATCTACATAAATCAGAGGTCTGAAAATATCTACAGAATAAGGAACAGCACATACTGGAGTATCTTTAAATGGCATGTCAGCCAATTAGTAAGTGTATCGTCTGTCGACCTTGGATTTAATGAACCCTAGATACTAAACATAGTAAAGAACAGCATAGTTTGGCAATCCAGGTCAATGTCTATCGCATACATCACAGGTTCTTCCTAACTAAGGAACCATTAAAGATCTTGTGGGTACATGAGCCTGATGTCCCTCCAGCCTTTGGTCGACACAAGTCCCAACAGAGCTGGTTAAAACCTTTCCACAAAAGCCGTTTTTGCTAAGTTTCTGTAGAACTGAAAGGTGCAAACATGTAATTCTGTCAAAACTTTTTATGAAAAAACCAGATGGCTGCCTAGTGAGTCATCCCCCAGGTTAGCTGGTGACTGACAAATTAAACAGGTGGTTCCCAGATTAGTAGAGAAGCATGCTTTATATCAACCTGACAAGCCAAGCACTGGCTGGCTGGGAACCTGCAGGCCAAGCAGTCTTCTCTGGAGCTGGGAACCTGGCGGGTTTGCCTGTTCCCTGATCTTTCTGCCACACGGTTGATTACAAGGCAGGTTGCCATGCTTCCCAGATGAGCTAGTCAGCCTGTGAACTAAACAGGTCATAACTACATGAGGAGGAAGATCAGTGAAAAAGAAACAAACTGTCCTCTTTGCTAAAAACTGAGCAGTGCTGGTATTGTTTTCTGGGTTTTTTTCTGGACTGAAGCAGAATGAAGTGAAAGGCCAAAACTATCTCAAATATCCTAGTAAAGCAGTACTACATTGTCCAGACATCCTTCCTTGCCAGTTACGTCTGGGACTTTTTGTGCAGGAGCCAGCAGTAAACGTGAAATCATTGAGGGTAAGAGAGGAGAAGGCTGGAAATAGAGATGGGTGCTGATTTCATGCAGATGTTATTGTAAGGAAGGATAGCCGAGAAAGAGGAAAAGCTTTACAAACTGCACAGATTTCATTTCTTGAGCTACTGGAGAGAAATGTAACACTTTTAATTGTGCCTCAGACTTGATCCAGGCTGGCACTCCCAAAGACACTGCTATGGTTTCTGTTAACAAAACTCAGGACCATCCTTAATTTTCATAAGAAGCTTAAAGGATAATAATTAATAAATAAATGACAGTCAGGGTTTGAGTAAGACTATGGAACAGTTTTGAGGGAGCAGGGAAACAGCCTGAAGCAAGGAAGGGTCCCTCAGCAAGGACTGCCTGACACACTAGCCTTCAACAGTCATCAACAAAGAATGTTGCAGAGGTCCGCAGAGGTGTAATTTCAACTAACCATTTGCATCTTGGTACACAGTTTTTTGCAACTGATGATTTTCACTGGAAATAATTGGTTGACTAATCATCCTATTGAGGCTGACATGATGTTTTGAGGGTAGAGATTCTAACTGATGAAGGATAATATGAATCCAACAGTAAATCTAAAAATAACCAGGTTAGGATATCTGCAGCTGGAGAGTCTCTCTTTGGTCATATCCTTCATCTTCCATCTGTGTTTTTTACTGCTAGTATAGCAAGCATCAATTTAATATTTTTTTCTGATCTAAAGGAGTATCCTAATTTACTTGAAACATAAGATAATTATGTAGTTAGGTTTCCCATATTGTAAGAACATCACCGTAGAAGCCTGTCTATACTCCTGTCTCTGTAAATGGCCAGAAGTAGAGGCTAGGAGAAATTTAAACACACATTTAGGTAGATTATCATGTAACAGTCTATTTGGAGGTAGGTTTTATCCAAGCGCACCTTACTTATTTATTTTTTAACTTTGTTGGAAAGGGTTGTTGTTAGAGATCGCAAGCATGTCAAATATTCTGTAATCCCCATTTTGTCAGGTCTAGTGACTGTACCTTCTCTAAATTAATCATGTTATTCTACAAAGCATTTCCTTTTCCTGTTTTTAACATTTGACTTTGAGGTGAATAAGAACAGATAATTTAGCTTTGATATAGTCCTAACTACTGTATACGTCTCTATCGTGTCCTGTATATTTGTCTCATTTCTAACTTAAACAGATGAAATCGTCAAAGGCCTATGTGGAAAACTTTCCACATCTCAATCCACTTTCACCGCTTGCCTCTAAACCCACTTTATTTCTGCTGTCCTTTTAATGATAGGGCACCATTAATCAATATTTTCAACAGTCTTGAGAGAATTCAGCTGAGAAAGATGCCTGAAGGGCAGGTTCAACTGCTCAAGCCTGTGTTTTATAGTCTTGCAAGAAATGATACAGGCACAGATGCTCAAATTATCAGCCCCACTTGCTACTTATTTGGTTCAGTAGCTCCAGAATCATCCACTTTTTCTTGCTGCTTTTACTCCATATCACCTCATGCCTGAACACAAACCAAACCCTGTCAGACAGTTTTCAGCAGATGTTTGATAGTCCTGGGATTCTTTCATGGCTCTTGCATGTGATTCTGAGTGAATCCTCTGTTCACATACTTTAAATCCTAAACCAATATTAATCACTGAGCATAATCTAGTGAGACATAGCACCTCGCTGTTCAAACAGCAGATGATCCTGTGTGCCTTCAAAAAATCATCCAGTTGCTAATACAGTAGAGAGGGAAAAAATAGCTTTCACCTCACTGAGTAGAAAAAATAGCTTTCTATGATGTATTGAAGAACTGCATTTGATAGTTTTGATAGTTTTATTTGCAGTATTGTGGGGGAATAAGGAGAGGAACTGTTAACATTTGTGTAGGGGAGGCAGTGGCTGAACATATGTAAATTACTTGCCACAACCTAGATGCAAACACTAATGTAGTAGGAATTGCTGCAACATAAAATAAGAGATAAACAGTTCCTACATCAGCTTTTCTTTGTAACAAATAAACAAAATCAAATTCTCTTGCTCTCTTCTGAAGGAAATCTGTCATAAGTGACCTGAAAGATGCCAAGGTATGAGACTGCCTGCCTGAATCAAAAGATGACAGTGAGGCATCAGCTCCTTAAATTCTGAAATCTATATGAAGCTGATAATTGAACTGGCAAGTTTTAAAGAAGGAATCCTTTCTTTGGGCTGCTGCACAGCAATAAGAGATCTCTGAACTGCTGATTTAAAGGAAAAATACAGGATAAGAACTGCAGCAGCAGATCCTACTGATTTACTGTAGAGCTGAAGTTGTGGCAGTTCAGTTATACCAATCTGCAATCTGGAAGATTTATATTTTAGCTACCTTTATCAATTTACTTTGGGTAGCACAAGAGGACAGTAACAGTGATGACAGGATAGGTTTTATAGCAGGGGACAAGGGACTTTAGGATACTAACTCACTAACTACCTTCCAGTCATGTCCTAATGGTTCGTTTCCAGTGCTGCTGCTACCCAGACCTCCTACCATAAAGCCCGTGTGAGCCTGTCTGCCCACAGCACAAATGTGGTTTAGGATTTGAGTGTCAACTTACTGCAGACACAGCGTGCGTCATGGCAGTACTGTTCTCATCAACAGTAAAGGTTTTAGACTTGTTAGTAAGATCTCATTATTGAATGTCATCAGCACATTCTCAGGCCAGATTTGTAAAAGTAACTTTGCACTGAAGGAGTTTTACAGACATCTTGCAACTTTGATGTTTTTTTTCTTGATATCACCAGGTGAAGGGCATGTAAATAGTTTTGAAAACCTTGGTCAGTCTTTAGCCTCCCAAATTGCTTTAATAGCCTGAGCTGTGCCACCAAGTTCCTCAAGAAATGCTGAGCATCTCTAATTTATAGGCACCTAAATTTTGCCAGCATACATTACAAATGTGAACCAAAATGTTCTGGAAATTTGGCGAAGTAGTCCAGTCAATATCTCTGGAGCCAAACCAGATCAGACACAGATCAATTTTAGCACTACTACAGTAGGTGATGTGGGGTATGCCATGCAGGGTTAGATCTCCACATGGATTTACTTGTCTAATTCCAAGTGAAGTATCTTAGTACCTGCCTGAACCTGGAAAAAAGTAAATTTCTTTCACGTTGTTTCATGGGTGCATAAAATGTCACCTAAGCCTGTCCCCAATCTGCTTACACAGAACCATCTGAACTTTATACTGCTGGGCAGCTAGATACCAATTAATGCCTAAGCGCTGTCAGAAATCATAAAGTAGATATACTTAATTCTTTGTCAGAAGCCAGTCAGTGACATTTTCAGAGTTACATCCCATGCAAAATGTGGCTGGAAGAGAGGTTACATGGGTTTGCTTTTGCAGTGAGGGTGGTAGAAAACTCACACAAGATGCTGCAGATGCAGCTTTGATCCTTTTTATTTAAAACCCTCTCCTCATGTTTTAAACCACCAGGCCAGAGAGCCTTTTGTAGTCTCTCCCTTCTGCCTTTTTTTGACTTGATGAATATTTAATAATCCTATATAAAACAGACCATCTTCCTTCTTCAAGAGAGTGATAGTCTGAGCATTCACTTAAGAGGTGGGAGATAAGCATTCAACCACCATATAACAGAAGCATCTCTTAAAATAATCTGTATTTCATGCATCCGCTGGGCATTCAGGAGCATCATCTGATTCTGCATTTAGTCGGAATAAGGTTAGTGTAAGCTGTTAACACGGAAAAGGGTTCAAGATAGTTTTTGTCCAGTAAATAATTTCTGAGAGAGAAAGTATCTAGCATGCAACTTTTCTCATTGGTATTTCTTACAGGCTACAGCACCATTTCATTAATAAGCTCACTCAGTGTTTGGCATCTAAGTAACACCAGGTAGAAGAAAAACTGCATCTGGGCTTATTGCATTTTGCAGCAGCTCTTTTTGTGATTCATGCTCTCAGGATCTCTGTGTTGTACTTGTATATAAAAGCACTGTGTAATGTTACTTCTCTGTTTTATAGGTGTAGTTTTATAGAGAAGTAATATTCATTGCAGAGCTTGTTTCTTAATGCATGTATCTTACCAGCATGGACAAACCACAGATGAGAGTGTATGTGCAAGGAAACTAGGAGAAATTCACCTTAAAAAATAATATGCCATTTTTAATATGTTTGTGAGGGATTCAGGAAAAAAAAAATTAAGTTGAGGAATAGAAAGTAATATGGAATAAAAAGCTAGGAAGTATTTCATAGGTGAATAACAGGATAAGAGTTTAATACTCATGAAAAAAATATGAGCGTGATTAATTTAGTGAGTTAAAATGATAACCATGTTCTCTGTCTTTATGTATGTGGTAAGGACTGTGTGTGGATTATTAAAATCCACTTGATAGATTTTTTTAACAAACTTCCATAGTTCCGTGGCTGTTTCCTGGCTTACTCTCAAATCTAAATTACAATGGCTAAAAAGTTCCTCATTGTCATCCTATAAATAGTGATCTGTGTCCAGCCTCCAGTTGACACAGTACTGAAAGACTGATGGGTTGTGATAGCTGGAAAATCTTCTGCTTTTAAGTACAAATGTATGTGTCTAGAAAGTGCCATTTAGGAGCTGGAGTTTCATTATGATCCCGTTGTTTTTTATTATTATTGTCGTTGTTGTTGTTATTATTATTATCATATTGTTTTCTTATTGACATTTTGCAGGAAGAATGATGTACTTGTTTCCTGTAGCTCTAAGCAACCAGTCAGGAAATAATCAAGTTATAGAAAGGTAACAATGTATCATCTTCCAGTAGTTTGCTTTATTTTAATTTTGAAACAGTATTGAAAATGGAATAGTTTGAGCAACTATAGGTAGAATTCTAGTGGTGTGATTTAAATACCAGCTATAAAAATACTCCAGTTCATTTCAGTGATCAAAATAAAAGTCCAGCTGTTTGACAATGTCCTGGTTTGAGATAAAAAAGAAACAATTTTCTGTTCAGTAATTTTAGTTTTCAGCTAAGCCTCTTCTAATTAACTGAACTCTCTTAAATTAACAGCCTATTTTTAAAACAGTAGTCCGCTTCCAGAGTAATAAGATCTGATTTTTTATAATTTATACCAAGGAATGGTGTGCAGGGAGGGTCTTGCTTATAATTATTATTGTAACAACTGAGGTCAGCTGACTTTGTAGTATGCCCTGTTGGAGAGTTAGAAGCAGAAGAGCATAAAGGGGTTGCACCTGTGGGGAGGAGCAGAAAGGACAGATGACCCCAATCTGACCAATAGTTTATTCCATCCCATCAGCCTCATGCTTAGTATAAAAGCTGAGGTATCAAAAGGGCAGCCCTCTTTCTTCCACAGCCAGGGTTTATTCGTCTGCCTTTGATCCCCATCTGTACATTTCTGAATCCAGATCCAGAATCCAGTTTCTGTCTGTCACTGAATCAATTCTGGGACTTTCCCAGTGCCTGCTGGTAACATGATCATCATTTTGGGAGCTTGATATGTTTTTTTATATATTGTATATATTTCATTATTTTCTTGTTATTATTTTATTAATACTTTCATTAGATTAGTTTTGTTTCTTCTTAAACTCGTAAGTCTCTTTTCACTCCCAGTTTTTTCTCCCTTCTCTGAAGCGGAGAGGAGTAAAAGAGCATCTGCCATTCATTTTAGTGACCAGCCCAGCCCAAAGCATAACAATAGCCCACATATTTCTTTTATTAATTTATTTAATTAATTTGGCTTTGAGATAAATCTTATTTTCGAGATCTTACCACTTTTCATCTTTAGACAAAATCGATACCTTAGATTGTAAGTTACTTAGAAATTTCAGGGGTGTGACAAGAGTCCCTGAATGCTGACTACATTCAAATTTTAGATAGTTGATATGTAGGCCTGGCTTTGGATTTTAACAGATGTAGATCCATCTTTAAACAGTAACACAATAAATGTTAAGCAAATATTTTCCTAAGAAATGTGAAACTGCTTTTTTTTTAGGAGCTAAGCAATACGTTGCAGGATATTTCAGCCAAATTCAGGTGTGTTTATTAATTTTAGGTTTGATAGGAGGCCAGAATTTTTTGTATATCGAGACTTGTCTAACTTGTAGGTTTTAGAATTCATGAATAAACACAAAGAAGTTGGTGGTAGGGGGCTGCTATAGAAAGGCAATTGTCTAGAACAGAATCCTTACTACAGTCAAAGAAGGGTGAAACTGTACTTCAGCCTGGACAACAAATAACATGGTCTGTGTCTACCGTTTGACTTTTATCTTTCCTTAGTCTGGGGTGGGGTATTTTTGGTTTGTTGTTTTGGGTTTTTTTTTTTGTTTGGGTTGGGCTTTGTTGGGTTTTTTTTGTTGGTCAGTGGTAAAAACTGAAGTGTTGCTCTTTATCTGGTCTCTGGAGACAAGTGATTTTGATAATCAAAATAGAGAGAGGAAATGCAAATCAGAGGAAAAAAAAAAAAAAATCCCTGAGCAGGCTCTGAATAATTCTTACAAGTAAATGATTCAAACTCTTGTCTGGTAATAATTGTGGGGTTTCTACCTTGATCATTTCAATAGCATGAAGGACTAGGTAGATGTAGGCATTTTGTAGCATCCTTAATTAGAATTTTCTGTATCATAGCTGTCACATAGAGATATTGAAATATCTGTATTTATGTATGTTTGTATGGTCAGAATTCATTTGCATGTTGTGCTGGTCTTTTTTGTCTTCTGCCTTGTTTGAAGAACTTAATGCATTTCAATAAATTTGAGGTATTACAGAAGACTTTGAATAAGCTACAAGAGATTAGAATTAGAATTTTTAAAAAAGAATGCTGTGGCCTTGCTAAAGTGAGAGAAAGAGTATACTTAGGCAGCAGTGACTTATTCCTTCCAGTTTTGAAAACAGTAGAATTTGGTGTCAGTTTTTGATTTTGCTCCTATTTTCAAAGTTCAGGTATTTTAATTAAGGAAATAATATTTTTTCAATGTGTTTCTTGTTAAAAACCTGGTTACAAGTAAAATATTTGGATAGTGTATATATATATAGCCATGACTGACATCAGGATAAGGTTATGTTGCAATCACTGGTGTTTACCGGGTATTAACTTAGTAAGTGGCATGATGACACAGAATTCTCAAATAAGTGAAATTCTTCTCAAAGAAGAATTTTTTTAAAATATTGTAATAAAGATTTCTCTGTCCATATTGCATTCATAGCAAGGGAAGGCAAATTTCTGCTTAGATTTCACAGCTGGGAAAAGGAGTAAGTAAGGAAAGTTACTGTGTTACAGCGTAGATTCTTCCTCAGAGCTTTCTGGCTACCAGTTATGCCCAAAATTTTTGGCTACAGGTAAAAAACAGAAGAACATCACGAAGGAATGACCATGCATTATGGAAATGAAACTATCTCTTCTGTGGCTGTATATCCTTCAGTCACTCCAACAATAAATCCCAATTACAGTTTCCCAATTACCCAATTAGTCTCATTGGCTTCATTACTTCTTTTAAAAGGGTTCTTTAAATTAACCATATGCCTAAGTGATTTGCTGAATAGTTATTTTATTAAAAGTTTTTCTTGAAGCCAGACATTCATTCATATTTTAGATGGCTCCAAGGCATTGCTTACTCAAAATATTTGGGTCATGGAGCAATGTAATAGGATCCATGAGTGGATATGCTGACCTGTCCTGTTGTTCATCATTTTTTCCCAGGGACAACTCCCCGGGAAGAGAGAATAACTTCTGTTGCCAATGTTTTATCAGTCTGAGCTTTTGGCAGCCCTTGAGTGGCAGGGAAGGGAGGAGAGAGAGAAACCTGGGTGGCAGGAGGAACTCAGGACAGGGAAGAATAAGCCCGAGAAGGGGCTGAGAAGGAAGAGAAGGAAGGAAGAGAAGAGAAGGAAGCCTGAGAGAAGGATACTCTGAAGGCCTCATACAGGAGAGGTTCAGTGCAGAGCTCCTGCTGAAACTGCTCAGAAGTCCTCTGAGAAAATGTCTGGGGAAATTAAATGTTTTGGATATATAACATTTTTGTATCGGAATGTCTGGGACACTGCGCTTGTGAGAACTAGATGTGAAGTGAGAATATCATGTAGGTTTCTGAGAGGCATTCTTCAACATTAGTTATTAAATACTCATGCAGTAGGCAGAAATTCACAAATCTGGGTGTTTTCTTTGGCATAACCTAGAGCTGAACTGCTCCTATGGGTCTGATATTGTGAACACTTCTATCTCAGCACATTTGAGCTGTCAAGTCGTAGGAGGTAGATGTAGATACTCCTTCGTGACTGGTATGTTTCACAGATCATGCACATCGTTTTTTCCTCTTCACACATTGTGGTAGCGAATACTTAATTCTTGTCATAAAGTTTGTCTGATAGAGAATAATAAATGCTGTTTTCACTGTTAGAAACACCTTCATTTTTAGCATCAGGAAGATAAACCACAGGCACGCCTTTAAAATCCAGTCAGAACTATATGCTCATCTATACTGTGCTTGTCTCATCCAGACTAGACAGATAAAATGCCATATGGAATATTTCTCTTGGTACCAATACTTAATCTTAACTGGCTACCTGAATATGTGCTTGCTTTCTGACATCCTGGGGGGGAAAAACAGGTATCCTGGTTGTTCTTTTCTTTTCTTTATTATTTTTTCATAGGTACCTTAGCTACGTTGCATTTTTACATTTTAGCAGATTATTCCAGTTTGCAGAACACCAAATATTATCTACTGAAAGTCTACTGTGATGAACTAAAACATTCCATTGCAATTTCCAAATTTTTCATTCAAAACAGAACCTGACAGGATTTCAGTTTTATGATAAAACAATGTCAGAGTTACAGAACTGCGCTGTATTCCCACATGCAGAAATAGATAAACTCAAACTCTTGGATAAATTTATGAACCTCTGAACCTCATTCTTCTCCTTGGCTGTTTTTCTCCCTAATCTCCTGTCTGCATTTTGGGACTCCCTTCTGACAATGAAGCAGTATTGCAATGTGAGAAATGGAATCTAGGCAGACCTCCCAGGCCCATATTAATTTTGTTTATTTATTTTGTTTGCGGTTCCATATTTTGTTTCTCCAGTCCACAAGAATATGATCTTATCTGTGCAAATAGGCTTTCTTTGTTGTAGTTTACCTATAGGAAGCAAAAAAAATCTCATTTTTTTAAAAATCTCACCATATTTTTAGAAGGAACAGGATTCTTCTGGAGAATTTTGTGAGGTTACCTGTTGTAAAACCAAGAGGAGTACTGCATCTAGCAGTATATTCTGAAAGTACAATCGGAAAACTTGCCAAGATCATCTCTTTCATTAGGCTGATGAATTCACATGAACTTTTTTACAGATGTTCACATCAGTTCTGATCATTTTTTTGACTGTCTTTGTAAATTGGTTCAGCATTTCAGCTAATTCCTAATTATTCCTAAGATCTTATTTCCCAGTTCTGCAAAGCAATGTACCATTTAATCCTAGCACTAATTTAAAGAATATTAAAATACTTCTTTAAAACAAGTCTAAGGCATGCAGCCTTTAATTTTCAACTATTGCTTGCCTAAGTATCTGTAGAATAGCAGATGACCCATACTGATAACATGCTTATTAATCTAAAAATACTGAGGAAAATTCCACTAGTAGTATTTAAGATGAAAGGGAAATAATATAAGCGTGTCAGACATTTGCTGTCAGAGCTCTTTGTCTTAAGTGGTATTTTCTTACCTGTACAATGCAACTTTAAAGAACGCATTATGGTGACATACAGCATTCAGTGTTCTTATCATTTTTTGGCCACAGGCAATCTGAAAGGCAAATGACCTTTAAAAATGGGGGGTGGGGGCGTTCGTACACTTGGGGTTTTATGAGAAGATGCTCACTCTGCCTTTTTTTTTTTGCATTAGTACAACAAGAAATACACTTTGATAACATACAATATACTCTCTTTTGCCACCAGTCCCTTTCCTAAACTAGACCTTTTAACTTATAAGCAGAAATTAAATTTTCTTTTCTTGTCTGTTTTTCATGTGGGGACCACACTCTGACATTGTATTTTCTTGTTTCACAAATCTCATATTTTAAAAAATGTATGCTAGTGTCCTGAAGAGTCATCTGGACCTAATCTTAATGGTGAGTCAGAGATATATGTAAAAACTATTCACATTTTTTTAAATATTTCTTTTTCATAGTATCATAGAATGGCTGGAGTTGGAAGCAACCTTAAAGATCATCAAGTTCCAAACCCCCTGCCATGGGCAGAGACACCCCACCAGACCAGGTTGCTCAAAGCCCCATCCAGGCTGGCCTTAAACACTTCCAGGGATGGGGCAACCACAACTTCTCTGGGCAACCTGTTCCAGTGTCTCACCAACCTCACAGTAAAGAATTTCTTCCTGAGATCTAATCTAAATCTCCCCTCTTCCAATTTAAGACTGTTACCCCTCATCCTGTCACTACACTTCCTGACAAAGAGTCCCTCTCCAGCTCTCCTGTAGGCTCCCTTCAGACACTGGAAGACAGCAATAAGGTCTCCCTGGAGCCTTCCCTTCCCCTTCTTCCCCTTCCCCAGGCTGAACAGCCCCAGCTCTCTCAGCCTGTCTTCATAGGAGAGGTGCTCCATCCCTCTAATTATGTTCGTGGCCCTCTACTGGACCTGTTCCAACAGGTTCATGCCCTTTTTATGTTGAGGACTCCAGAGCTGGACACAGTACTCCAGGTGGGGGTCTCAAGAGCACAGAGTATTCATACCATACAAATGAAAAGAGCCATGAGATACAAGTATGTCTGTACAAGCAACTGTTTTTTCTTAGTTCCGTGATCTAGAATATTAGGGAAACATAAAAAAACTATTCCCTTTGGAATCAAAATATGAAAGTTTCAAAACAAAATGCTTTCCCTATTTTAAAGTGTTGTTTCAGAGAATTTTGTGGTGAAGCTGTTCAGCACAGATTTTGAAATATCTTTATGTAACTGAACCTGTCTTTCAATGACTTGTTTGCCCTCCAAAATTCATATGTTTACTATTGTGTTCCTGTCGTGGTTTCAGCCAAATTCACCAAAACCTGAGTGACAGATGTTCCCCCCTCCCCCCTGTTGGTCAGACAGGAGAGGAAGGAGTTAAAGAGATTCAAGAGTTTAGAACAAACTAAACTACTTTAATGAAAATATAAGTAATATAATAAAAAGGAAATTTAGGA
>VZRU01008893.1:53583-108984 GCA_013398155.1 Pedionomus torquatus | reverse complement strand
TCAGGTCTTATCACTGTGAGACGGAACAGCTCTGAACAATGTGCTGTTAATTTCAGAGTTTAGCTAGTTAAAGGAGGCCTAGCTAAGAAAGTAAAACTGTAAAACAGAAAATTGGTTTGTTTTACCTCAAACCAGGACAGTTCCCAAGGTCAAAACCCAATTCAAAACCTTTTAAAGACTTTTTAACATTTGAAATATTTGTAGTAACAGTCTTAGCTGAAGAACGATTCTGTTTGGCAACATGTTTATTGCAAACTTCTGTGCAGTCTCAGCCATGCACTGAGAACTAGATCAGAGATTGTCTTGGAGGCTGCATGGTATTTGTTGTGTCTATCAAGATCTTGTTAACAGTAGAATTCCCAGCAGAAGTGTAGACAGCATCTTATCCCAGATGTTGGTGTGCAATAGGTATGCAATTGTAGATCTGTAACTGTAGCGAAAATGTTTGTAAATATTAAATGTTTCTAGAATTTGGTGGGGTTTTCTCATAGATGTTTCCCAGTATTTTTAGCCTCTCACATAACAAATAACAGGTGAAACAGGGTTTGTTTTGCTCTACAAAAGGCATAGAATTACATCCTTTTTTCCTACGCGCCTTGAGTATTTTAAAAATATAACTAAGTGATTTGCAGGCCACTCACGATATCATCTATGTGCCTCCAGTCTCAACCAGCTTAATGTGTTCCTGTGCTTGTCATTAGGCTGCTGAGCTCTGATCACCCTCATGACAGTGGGTGCATGGATGCACGGTGCGGTTAAAGCAGAGACTACTGATTTCCAGCCGTCTTCAGATTTACTCACTATAGTGGCTTTCACTAATTCACAGTTTTATTAAGCTACCAGTCAGAACCTGACAAATCACCTTTCTATGCCTGAAAACCCCACTGAGCTTGTAAAAGGCCGGTGATAATACTGAGAAGCTGCATTGAATTCTAATTGAAATTAGCCTACCCTGAAGGATTAATGTATTTTTCTTCTGAAGAATGTAGTTAATATTGCCATTGCTGTGGCTAAAAACATCATTTGTATTTACAGTTTCATACTAGACTATACTAGACTGTATTCCTGTATTCGGATCACTCTTATACCCGGAAATTATCATGCTCGAATGCAAAAGATTCAAATAAAATCAAGTGAGCAATTCTCTAGCTAAGGGGATTGCAATTGGCCATAGCTCCTCCAGATGTTTACAGAAGACCTGTTCAGCTGTCCACATCTGGTGTGAGCCCCAAAGGTGAGTATCTGGAAGTGTCTATTCACAGCTGACTCTAGGCACTAGAAGGGCTGTTGTGGTAGCCAAGGAGCAGAAGTGTTTGGGCGGCGAGCACCTGCCCGCCAGCTCCCTCTGGAGCTGTTCCCTCTGCTGTGCGAAGGGGAGGCACGCCAGAGCGAGGAACCTGAGACACGCGGCCGTAGCCTC
The DNA here is from genome assembly GCA_013398155.1 of Pedionomus torquatus. NCBI lineage: Eukaryota > Metazoa > Chordata > Aves > Charadriiformes > Pedionomidae > Pedionomus > Pedionomus torquatus. Next base: position 107,564 of record VZRU01008893.1, on the reverse strand, counting down.
AAAGACACAGGCCATGGCAGGTATTTTGAAAGCAAAACATGACTTAAATAGCTCAGAGAACAGGTGTTAACTTTGTGACAGTGTGTCATACCTGTTGCGGTTTGCTTTTTTAAAGGCATGGCTGCCTTCTAACAAAACAGCAGGGCTGATGATGGCTCTACTGAGGGCAGCAAAGGGGATGAAACAGCTTGGTGGCTGGTGCTGTGCCATGAGCCAACCCATGCTGTGTAATGGCTGGCCCAAATGGGGTTCCACCACACTGCAGCTTGTTTCCTGCAATGTGAAGAAGTTTTACAATAATAGCAATTTAATAAAAAAGGAATCAAGCTCTCCCGCAGTTTTAGATCACTTCATCTCCAATAAAACCAAAGTTTTCACCAGTATAAGTTATCTAAAGGTACTGGATGTTGTCATTTGGTCTGCAGAAAGCACTGTGCTATGCTAGGCACATGCTGGTCTGCAGAAAGCACTGTGCTATGCTAGGCAAGTGTGATACTTTTGTGGGAAAGAAAAGCTAGAAAAAGGGAAAAATAACTTTTTTTTTTCCCCCCTGATACTGCACTGTAATCTGTTTAACCTCTGAAAATAATCTTTAAGAGGATTTTTTGTCCAGTCTGTGGGAAGCTAAACAGATAAGTTCTGTGTTAAATTTCAGCTGAATATGATTAGAAATGGAGGTGATATTAAAACCTGAAAATAATAGTTTAAAAATGAAAGAAACCACACAAACCCTGCAGAACAATAAAAAAAAATAAAAATCTATAGCACATCAGTGTAAACTGTGATGCATCAGAAGTATCAGTATGGGACTGCATGTGTTTATTACATCTCAGTGTGTTGTTTCACTGTCTTTGTACTTGCTGGTCTGTGTAATCATCGCTCCCTGTTGGATTTCATGTAAATTCCGAGTGCAAGCAATACTTAGCTCTTCTGGAAGCATTTTGCTCTACAGAACTACCACATGATGTGATACGATATTCCCATTGCTCAGTGGTCCTCTTGTTCTTGCAGCCTTATGCGTCATCCCTTAGGGACTGAAACTGCATCTGCTGTGGAGCTGTTTCTGTAATAGCTCTCTGAGAGCCTATTCCAGGTAGTCTCTAATTAGACACACCCAGATGGTGGGCACTGAGCAGATGTGCTGCCAGCTTGGGGTAGATATGGAAGAAGTTTTCTTTTGGCTCCCCCATAGGGTGTCTTTCTAATGTTTCTTTTCAATTATTCCTTACAGTGATCGTTTGAAATGTGGGGGGCTTTTTCAAAATTTCTAAAATATGAAGCAAACTCAAGCGCTCTAATTTTTATTTCAGCTCTAATCTAAGGTACTAAACATTCACGGTGCTTGGTGTAGCTTGAAGCCTAGACATACCAAACTCATGTTACCCAAGTGCTGTCATGAACAAGCCTGCTCACTTGTGCTTTGATACAGAACCTTTATCAGCAATTAAGATTTTGTTCTTGGAAACTAATTAACAATTATTTTCAGGCTGCCAGGGACGTAAGTAAGCACACTCAATCATGTCTATGTAGCCAGCCTTGCAGATCAAATGAATGTAACTAGCTGGAATAGAGTCTGATGTTTTCAGTCACATGAATAAACACAAGAAACAGATCTCCAGAGTGAGATACACTTGCTTTCTGACAGATTCTTTTCACAGCAAACCCATACTTTAAGTGTTTAGCCACATCTGACATGGAAAAGATTTCAAGGCAGAATACTTACCCAGAAATTTGACCAACATGTACCCAGTGCAGTGTTCCACGCTTCACATGCCATAAATGTTGACGTATTTTTCACAATATTTGAGAAGTGGAGAAAATTACAGATTTTGTTTAAAAGTTCCTGTATTATTCCTTTACCTTTCTAAGCATGATCAAACACAGAATAAGAAAAAAAAAAATATAATCACAGCTCATATGAAAGCTCTTGCATTTGCAGTACAATGTTCTGTAATCACCTATATTTCAACAGTTTTAAAGTCAATCTTCAGGTATTATATTTCTAATGATCTAATTTATTTGAAAGTAATGTTCACAAAAAGCCTATGTGCCAAACTTAGTTGTGTATGATGTGAGAATCTGTAAAGTATATAAGTTTGGAAATGAAGATAAACTTGAAATCCTGAAGGCAGCTTTTGTAAATCAGAACACTTTTTTTTTTTTTAAGGAGGTTTTGAATACAAAAGTAAAAACAAACAAACCAAAAAACCACGCGCACACACACACACAAAAAAAAAAAAACCAACAAAAAACCACCAAAAAATGTTTGCAAATATTACATTTTAGAAGCTAAACTAGGAGAACCTTTTCCATTTTCTCAGAATTTGACCATTATGGAGTTCTGGAAAGCATCTGACAAGATACATGCAGCCACTTCAAGACCAATTTTATCAGTAACTATTTTTTATTTAGATATACTTTAAAATTAGGTATAGACAGGCTTAATCTTGGAAGAATAAGCATTCTTCTAAAATATTTCTAGAATCCATCTAACTTTGAAAATTCAAAGATGTTCTGTAATTAATCTTTATTACCCATTATTTGATCTCTTTCATATGTATTGTCACCTTATTTTCTAATGGAAAGTGGCATCAAGAATTCTGGGAAATCATAAGCAAAAGTGTTTTGTAGTTTTTCCTGGCCAGTTTCATGCAGAGTATTAGAAATCTACTTGAAAGAGTCTCCTCTCATGGGTTTTCAAATTCAATTTTATAGACTCAAGAGATCTAGAGAAAAATTTTGATTAGCTTTCAGACTCTCAAGTCTTTAACTGATTGAAACCAGAACTGTGAAATTCTTGAAATACACCCATGACTAGTGAAAATGTATTATTGTACACAGTTACTGTATGTATGACAAAAAAATTTCAAAGTTTTTTAATCTTATTGTCCACTGAAGGCAGACAAATGATGTGAACCACTGAAAATATGGCTTAGAAAACTTTGTGTAAATTGTAAGTGTTTTAATATATTCTGGTCAGCCAATGCAGTTGTGCTTCTGATAGCATTTTTTGAATGTTTGTTTTAAGGCCATAATCAGGCAATTGCTGCAAAAATAAATGTGGTGGTTTAAAATGTCACTGTGCCTCAGAAGTAGCACATTTGAGCGGTCAGAAAAAATCACATGAACATTCCTCATCTGTCTTAGGGGCAAGACATCTGTCCTGGCTTGAGCTGCTGCTCCTGAATGCTCTTCAAGCTAGGCTGGAGAACATTTCAATGGGTTCAGGTGCAGAGAGCTTGCAGCTAATGTTCTGGAAACTCAGCTGTGCAAGATCTGACGTAATAAATGCAGGTATGAAACCATAGGGGTGGGGGCAGCTCAAGACTCCTGATTACATGGTGCAAGAGTAAATACACAGCTGTGCAGCCCGTGCTGTTCATGTTGTACTTGCTGTTACCCCTGCTAGCAGACGGCTGCAGGGTGGTGCGCTGATTGTTTGGCTGTGGTGTAAGACAGTGCTAAGAAACTAGTTTAGACATTATAAGTAGTTTAATCCAGGCAGCGTGGTCTCTGCCTGAGGTGGTTTGTATTGGTATTGTGGCTTTTCTGCTTTTACAACCTAACCAAGATCATCTTCATCAACTCAACATGACATTAAGCTATATAGACCTAACTAGGTAATTTTCGATAGCTTAGTTGAGGGATAGAGGAGGTTGTGGTAGCAATGCATGTAGTCTGTCTGCATCACTGCTGCCACTGCTACTTCTGCTGCTGGTGGGGATTATACTTGTAGGGTTTGAGTTTTGGCTGTGTTGTGTGTTAAGTGGCCTTCCATCCCTCCGCTCTGAGAGTATTTAGTACCTTCAACAAATAAAAATAGTTAAATCTTAAAACCTGGTATGGTCTTTAGAAATGTAATCATAACTAAACACATTTATCTCTTTGTCTTTTAAATGACAGGGACAAAACACATACATGTCACTGATCTTAAATGAATGTTAACTCACAAAATCAGGGGAAAGAGAGGAGAATATTCACATTCAGCCTCAGTCATGTCCATATTATTAAATTATCTCTGCTAGTCTGCCTATTATTTTGTGCTCTGAGTCCTTTCTTTTCCTGCCCTTGTTCTCACTCTTATCTTCTTTCTGTAAGAATAAGTTATCTGATTAAATGGTAATTAGTGACTTCAGTGGAGCTGCATGTATGTAACTGAGAACAGAATTTTGCCTAAAGAATTTTTAAAATCAAATGTGTAATAATAAAAGGAAATTGAAATGGTGTGTGATTTTTAATATAATTACCTAAAAAATTAAGGAATTGAAAGCAAGCTTTCTGGAACAAAATTCTTTCTCAGTATGTCAAGTAAGCAGAGAAAAGGGGCACAGCGCATGTTGTGTTTGGTAGATTGTTGTTTCATATTTACGTTTAATTGGATAAAGTTCAGATATACACAAATTAAAGAGAAAATATAAGTCAAGTCAAGTGCAGGAGTGAGTATGTTTAAACTTACAATAAAATTAGACTCAGACTCCTATAATTGCTTTGTTCTTTTTAAGTTAAAGTTTAAAATACATTCAGCATATAACAATTTTTAATGCAATGCTTAAGTAGTACTTATTTTATTGGTTAATGACTTCAGAGGGATAAGAAGGAAGGACCTGCCCATTTAGTTCCTTCCTGGACAAAATCTGAGGAGGCTTTATTTAGTTAGCTGTTTTGTAGGCAGCCAGCTGCTTTATACATCCTGCAGGTAGAATTCCTGGGTTGCTTGGGAGGCCACTGCAGGTGTCACCCAGTAAAGCACACTCAGAAGCAGCAGCGAACACAAATTGCAGACCAAATGGGCAACAGGTTGCAGGCCATGACTATTTGTCACTCCTTGTGCTCTCTTGTCCAGAGCAGCTGCCTATGTTTCTGTCCCCAGAGTAGCTCTGTAATAGCTGCCTGTCAGCAGTTCTAAAGCTTTATCCCTGAGAAGTGAATGGGAGTAATTGGGAATTAGATCTAGGTACCTACTGAAAAGGAGGGACAAAAGGCTTCTCAACCTGTCTGTGATCCTGTTATCTCTTACTGAGGCTTTTCTTTTTCCTGTGGTAGAGAGAGATGGAAGGGTGTCATTAAATGTACTTAAATGAAGATGTGATTTGGTAAGTCACACATGCCATATGGTGGCATACCTGTAGCTTGTCAAAGATAAATCAATAGCTTTTTATTCTGTGCGCCTAGCAAACAAAGCAAATGTGCCAACAATCAGTTGTAGAGATAATTGCATGCACTTTGGCTTTACCAAACCCTGAGCACACAGAAATCACAATAAATTATCTAGAACAGAAACTAGAAAACTAGAACAGAAACTGTCTGTTTCATATTTGCCTGTTTTACTAACATACAATCAAATCAGTTTTGTGCAAACATGGATGGAGTGCACTGCATTTTTAAATATGATAGGGTGCTTTACAGGATTTATGCCAGAGTGAGAACTTGTTTTTTTAGTGCTGCTGCCTCTGAGCAGTGGTATTTGTGATATTTTTTTCATATTGCAAAAAGCTAATGGTGAACAGCCCTCTGTGATTTAATAAATAACCGTACAGTAAGTTTGGTTATTTTGTTTCACATATAAGGGACCAAGGCTTTTGAAAGATAATCATTTCATGCTTTTATTTTCAAACTTATGCTCAGTTCTGATTTGAAGTGTTTTCCAGCTAGTATGACTTAGTATTAATGAGAACACACCTGTAATTTTCAGTTCTTTACTTTCATGAGCTTGCCCATAAGGAATTCTGTCCAACTGTGACATAGCTTTCTTGCTTGCTGTATGAAAAAAGGGATAATTTAGTCCATAGCTTCTTATACAGGAGGGTACAAATTTCTTATTACAAGAGGATAAGAGAACATCAAGGAGAAATTATCCCATACTTGTATCAGTATTTCCTTGTAATGATGGGAATACAAATGCTTTTTTAATGCATTATAATCAGGAAGAGGGATGAAAAATGAGACATCATTACAATGATGTCGTGCTAATGGCACATAAAGTGTACAAATACTGTAAAAACAAGAGTTTAAATAAACATGTAATTTCAGATATCTACTTGCAATGCTGTTGAAAGATGTATCCCTTTAAGTGATTCCTGTCCCAGATCATCAGTAACATCTTTATGGAGTCCTTAGTATTTATGGCTTGCTGTCAGAAAAATTCCTTGGTGGTTTGAGCCACAATCCCTGTAAACATCACTCATTAATCATAGCCAATAATGATCATGAATTAAAAAAAAGGGCAAAAATAGGTAACTTTAACGGCTTTATTTTGGTCTAAACCACATAATTTTCTTCTGTTTATTGATGAAACTCAGAATAAAAGAGACAGGTATTTTGACACAAGGGCATTGGTATACATAAACCAAAAGATTTCCCAAACTTAGAGTCCAATTCAGAATATCATATGACCACAGTGTTTTAAGTCAAGCTATCTGACATCTTTCATTCCTTCTGTGTTGACAAAGGACTTACTTCAAGAGCACTCCTGCTTAACCTTTCTTGCACTGCCACTATTCTTTAATTAAATGCATTCCCCCAGTGAAAAGAAGGAATAATGAGTGCACAAGTCAGGTCTTGCATCACAGTCTAGGAGCAGCAGTATGTATTCATACTTCCCACAGTCTGAGATATGGAAAAGAACGACAGTCAATAAAAACAAGCACGCTGGAGGTAGAAGTCAGATTCGGTCAATTTTTGGATTAGTGGCATGATACCTGTGTCAGTTTTTCAACACTGTTGTGGTTCTGTTATTTTAGTTCAATTTCAGAAGACAGGAGTTGTTCTGGAAGTGTACTCATACAATCCGTTGTAGAAACTAGCACTGGGCTGAAAAAAAATTAGTCAAGTTAAGCAGGTTTGGTTTGATCCCCATGTACCTGGGAACTACCATGACTTGTCTTTCTTACTAGTTTTACTTTTTAAGATTTAAAATTTGAAGTGACTATCAATCTTCCTTTTTCTGACTAGAGAATTATTAGCCTAAATAAACTGAGAAACTTACAGAATGCTTTTCTAGCAATTGTGTAATTCATCATATACAGTCTTGACACCTCGCAATTTGCATATGAAAGCCTGTTACTACCAACAGTTAAAAAAAACCCAAACAAAACAAACCCAAAGCACCAAGAAACTTGATACTGTATAAAATAGTACAAATTATGGATGTGATAAAATGTAATTTCCTCAGGTCAGTAACAGAAGATATATACATACACACACACACTTATATATGTTTTTTTTGTATGCATTGATATCTGCAAAAGTAGGCTGTCTAAGTCTGGAAGTTTGACTACATTTGCCTGTAGAATGGGTATTTATTTTAAGGAAAATTCTGTAGAACAACAAATAGACTGAGAACCAATTTTGAGAAAGTAAAAGCTAAGGTGTTCTGAGAATGCATTCAGGCAGAGAGCACACAAATAAAGATGAGAGTCCTGTGAAAATCCATTAGTGAATGGATTCTGAGTGAAGCATGAGAGACTCAAAGTTTAAATGGGGAAGTCTTTTTGAGAAATGAGGTGCTTAGGTTCATCACCGCTCACAGGGCATTCCAGAGTTGTGAAGAAACTGAAACCAAGCATTATATGAAGATGATTTTTTTTTTTTTTTTTTTGTCTCACTGTATAAATTTATTGCATTAAGTAGAGAAACATTTGGTTTGGATCCACTTAGGAATTTTGTGTGCGCATAGTAGAGGGAGAAGGTCACCGTCTCTCCCTGCACATGCAGAGTGAGAAGCAACTTTGCTCCCAAGGCTGTTTGTGCTCAGTGGCGCACGTTTGTGCAGAGACTGGCATGTCCTGTATCTCAGGTGGATGGATTAGGACTTTTCTGCCTATGTAGCTTTCAGCCCTGTGATGGCTCATAGCCATACAGGAGAGTGTCCAGAATTAGCACCAAACCATTTAGTCTGTGTTTTCTGTTAATCCGCTTTGCCTGGGCTTTCTCAGAAAGTGCAGTGTTTATCTCTGCATGTGTGCCTTGTTCCTCAGGCACCTCAAACTTCCTTGCTGTCAGCCCCAGGTACATTTGGTCTCCTGGCACTCCTGGGCTGGGAATGGTAAGGAGAGGTGGCCAGTTGCAGGTGTGTTGTGTGAGTCTCTTTTGGGGAAGGGAGGCAGACAAAGATCCCGCTCTGTCACAAATGCCGTATTAAGGCTGAGGAGATAAATCGTGTGCTTTCATTAAGGCAAGGGCAGGTAAAGATGTAGGACCTTGTGCAATGGCCTTCTGGTGTATTCACAAAAAGGATCAGGCAAAATTGTGGATGCTACTTGATGTCACATTAAGATATTGTATGAAGATAAATAGAGGGTAAGGTTCTTGCTAAAATGAGAATCTGAACTTGTATTTGCTGTTTCAGTCCTAAAGGACTGATAATGGAACAGTAGATATAAATGGATTCTTCTCTGATAAGAAGCATAACTAGTATGAAGTGATCATTTAAATTAAATCAGGATATTCTTGCAGGTTTTTTTTATTATTTAGTGGGTAGATCCAGCTTAAGCTTATGTCAAATCTAAGATCAAAGTTATAAAAAAAAAATAAAAATAAAAAATATATATATGTATATATACATACATATTGGCCAATGATAAGCCATTCTGAGCAATTAGGTAAGACAAACTTAAATAATGATACTGATGGAAAAAGTAGGGGACTAAGGTACAAGGTTCTGCTTTTTTATTACCATTTTTTTTCCTTGATTGCATGCAGGTTTTATATCAGAGCATGAGGATTTTTTCCTCGGAAAAAAAAAAAAGGTAGGAAGATATGAGCAAAAGATGACAGCAGACAACTCTCCTAAGCAACGTGCTGGGTCATCTCTGCCTATCTACCCTTCCTTGAGAAATAAATGTTCTGACAAGTTCAGGTCTGTAAACAAAAGTCAGCATAACATTCATAAATGCATAGGACATAGCTAAAATGGTGATCAAGCAGGTATCAATTATTAAACAGTTTCTATGACTAAGAATTTCAAACCTTTCATGGACCAAATTTTGTATCCTACTAGGAGAATGGCACCATCTGGTGGATCTTCTCTTTGGAATATTTCTAGTGGAAATTGCAATAATAATTAAGAGGCTGTTCCTCTACCATGAAACTGAATATTTTGTAAGAATATTACATATATTTTGTAAAAAATTAATTAAGAAGAGAAAAAATGTACTAATGAGTAACAATTTAATTGTAACAATTGTCCAGTGTGGAAACTTACAGTTATTTCTTGCACAATAAATGCCATGTGAATATTTAAGAGAACAAAGAGAATTACTCAGAAACTGAAATAACTTACTGTCTACTTGAACTATGTTGAGAGCTATGGCCAGCCAGCAAAGAAATTATTCTATAATTCTATGAAATAAAGTTTTCTGAACACAGTAATGGGGCACAGGAAATCAAAGCTATATATAATTATCTTTTTTTCTTTAAATTACCCTTTTGGAAATTTGGATTGTTGGTTTGTTTTCTTTTGTTTTGCTTTTTAATATTACTCTATGGGAAATTTGGAAATCTACTCTTCCGATACAGCACAACTCAGTTTATTTTGGGACTTGTTTTGTAGTAATTTTTCATTTTCAAATATGGTGACAATCATTGCTAAGTGCTTTCTGTAGGTTACCAGTGGTGTTGAAGTGTCAGGTAATCAGTCAGTAGCTCTCTTGCAAACAGCTCAGGTGACCGTATCCACAAGAGTCTTTGAAGACAGCACATTCTGGAACATTCTGCCCATCATACTTGCCCAGCTACCTGTAACTTCCCGTGTAACTGGATGAAGTAGATATAGTGCCAGAGCTCCATTCTGTCAGAAAAAGCCTGCAGCCCATATGATACCTTGCCACTGCATGGTGGTCCATGAGAAGATAGTTTGGGATCCATTACCTTATGAGAATTAACATCTATATCATCTGCATTATACTGTAGAGAGGAATATTCCAGACAACTTTTCAAGAAATTTGTGTTTATCCTAAATGAACAAATGATATTCTAGGTGATGTAAAGGAATAAGTATAGCCAAGCAGAAATTTTCTTTGGGTGACCACTACCAGAAACTGATGTGTGTTTATGTGTTTTCAGTGAGAAAATACTTAGAATTACTTAAGGACAGTAATTTGCAGCTTCAAAATTCAGTCACTCTTGGGAACTTCAATAGTCCCAAGCATGTAATAGAAACATATTGAAAGCGACAAAGGAAAATTAATTAGACGTTTTTACATAATGGTCAAAGAGTGCATTCCCTCATTCAATGCAGCCTTCACATGCCTACTGAATTTTAAGAAACCAGGCTGTATCCTGCATTGTATTTAGTTGCAGTAAGAAAGAAATGAATGAGCCTGTTTTCTTCACTGTCTTCCTATAAATTTGCAGTCAACTAGCCCACATTCACATGAATTATTATTAATTTCCCTTCTTTTACTTTCTATGATACAAAATTGCAGAGAGGCCCATCGAGAAAGTGGAATGAATAAATTAAAAATCAGACAATTAGAAGTGGCATGACAATGCTGAGATTTCTCATTAAAATACTATATTGTTTACATAGTAATAAAATACTATATTGTTTACCTACATACACTCATTTTTGCCAGCCTCTTGACATGAAGTCTGTTGTTGGCACTAGATGCAATGGGACCAGGAAAAAACTAGCTGTGGAGCAATATAAATCACTTGATATGCAATGCGTTTCCAGAAAACACAATTTCATTTTTATTCATCCCATAATTGATTAAAAAGACCAAAATGTGCCAAAAAGAGTTATTTTAAAAATCGTTATGAAAAAAAAGAGAAGTAGACTGATTAGAGTCAAAGGATGAAAAATGGCCGAGCAGCTCTGTGTCCGCTGCATCCAGAAGCATTGCTTTCTGTGAAGGAGACAGACTACCAAAAAAAAAAAGCTTTTTTTTTCTGCAGAGAGAAATCTAGAAAAAGCAAGAGGTACTTCAGAGACATTTTACCAAACAGGGCTTGGGCAAGGTTTGAGAGTGGAAGTCCCAGAAGAGTAAGAGGCAGGAGGAAAAGGAAGGTAGTTGCAGACAAACAGGTACATTACGGCAGCTGGCAGGAAAAATGGAGAGGATAACCAAATGTCATAAGGAGACACAGGAGAGTGCAAATTAAATTGGCTGGGTTTGGAGCAGAAACCCACTTTGCTGTGTGACTTGCCAGCTGGAGTCTGTGGGAAAGGCAATATGGCAGTTGAAGATTTAGGTGTCTGGCACTTGCAAAAGGAATACGTCTTCTCAGCAACCAAGGAGAAGACCTGCAATCAGTCCAGGTAAGGTATCGCTGTTCTCTAAAGGGGGCACAATAATTTAAGCAGCTGGATGGAAGACTTGGCGTTTTCATTGGTTTGGGTTTGGTTTTGATATCGCACAGGAACTTGTCCCATGAGCAGAAACCTTACTAAATTTGAGATTAAAATTGAGAATTTACTGCATTCGAATGCTGGAAGTTTTAGCACCTTTTCCTGCAGCTGCAGTGTGTGCTTGCAAATACACATGCTCCACTTCACCTGAGGAGTTCCCAAGTTGGATTAGGGGGAAGGGGGAAAAGAACCAAGGTGTTCTGATGCAGGAATAAGGCACCATGCAGCTGAACTGCCGTATGAGCCTATGCAATATACAAAGTGATCTCATTTTCCATAGGTCTTTAGTAGCTAGTAAAGCAAAAATAAATGCTGGAAACCAACTGCTGTCTTATGCCTGAGGCTTGTACGAAGTTTATCGCACTGTTGAATAATTTGGATCTCATTTCAGGGATCAGTTAAATTGATAAATGTGATTGCGTCTCTTGGGGAACAAAATGATGTTAAAAATGTTTAGATTTGGGCCATAAATAGTAGTTTATTAAAGAGGTCATTTTTGTTTGGTCTCCTGGTATTTGTGATACTCTTACAGGTTAGGATACATTTCTAAAAACCCTTAACAGTGCTCTGAGTTAAAAGAACCCTGACTACGGTGTTTTCAGAAGTGCTAAAAATCTACAAGCTGATCTAGTAAGCTAGAGAAATGATTCCTTTAAAAAGAAAATACACATACATTCTTCTTCAATGCTTCAGAATCTAAATGTATATTTTAAAAATGTTACTTCTGAAAGGCTTTGGAAAAGGGACCAAAATATATTAAAATTGGATTTCTTGTATACATTAATAATGAGATGTGTCTGTCACGAGTAGCAGGAGGTTTTATATTTTCAGAGTTCCCAGAGAGTTCAGTCATGGTTTTTTGGATACAGACTGCATTGTCTGCATAGTTAATGATTTGAAGAAAAGAATAGTTGCAGAATCATGCAAGCAGTATTTTGTGTCAATATTTCCATGAGAGAAGCTGCTCAAAATCAGGCAATGGCTCACAAAATCAAGTTTGAAAATTTTAATTTAATTACCATTTCTCTGGATATTAACATGACAGGAAACATCTGGTTTTATCTGGAGGGATAGAGCTAGTTGGATTTAAAATTTCCAAACAACAGGGATATCTAAATGTATAGTCCTTCATTATTCAAGGCAGTGAGAGCTTTGTTGCTAATTTTAGGATGAACAGGGTTTCACCCTTCCCAAACAGGGCTTTACAATGGGAAGTGCAGAATAACGTGATCTGAAATATCTTGAATTACAAATCAATGAAATTAGGAATTAAGGGATTAGGGAAAAGATAAGGAGTATAATTACATTTTGCCAGAAAATACACTTTTCGATTAGCTATGAGAACACTTTTGTTTGCTAGTCATGGCTAAAAGAAGGAGTTTTGAAAGGGGAGGTCTGGGCTTTTGATTTACCTCTGATACACATGGAAGAGGGGCATATGGGTGAATACAGTCTTAAATACTGTCTAGGACCCTAGGACTTTGGCTAACTCATCACCAGATCTGGCATAATTCCAGTTTGAAGTTTAGGAGCTACAATCCAGTCAGTCAATAACACAGTCTATCTCATGAGAATTCAGGCATTTATTTTTAGATACAAGATGAATGAAGATTTAGTTGGTAAACAGACACTGTCTGCATTTTGGGGTGGGCAGGTACATTAACTTTTAGAGTGTTGAGATTGAAATTTCAAGTGCCAGAAGTTAAATTGTAAAACTTCAGCACCTACAATTAAGACACACTGTTGAAAACTATACTAATTTTAAAACAGAGTAATCATAGAGTTTCTTCTTTATCACATTTCTTGCTTGCCACAGTGGTGGTTTATGCTGGAATCACAGCACTGCCTTGAATCATTCTTAAGAGATTAAAACTGAGTCACAAAGGGCAAGAGTGTTAGTAAAGGCTTTTTTTTGTGTTAATGAAGATTTCATTTGCTTAAAACCTCAATCCCATGTATCTTAAAACTGTTTGCCAGGTGTGGTCAACTTGCTGGTGGGAAGGATGCCATCCAGAGGGACCTTGACAGGCTTGAGACATGGACCTGTGCAAACCTCATGAAGTTCAACAAGATGCAAGTCCAAGGTCCTGCACATGGGTCAAGGCTATCCCAAGCACAAATACAGGCTGGGCAGAGAATAGAATCATTAAATCATAGAATCATCCAGGCTGGAAGGGACCTCCAAAGGTCATCTAGTCCAGCTTCTGAATAGATGGAGTGTAGCTCTGAGGAGAAGTTCTTGAGGATGTTGGTGGATGAGAAGCTTAACATGACCTAGCAATGTATGCTCTTAGCCCAGAAAGCTAACCTCATTCTGGGATACATCAAAAGAAGTGTGGCCAGCAGGTCAAGGGAGGGTTTTCTGCCCCTATACTCTGCTCTCATGAGACACCACCTAGAGTACTATGTCCAGCTCTGCAGCTCAACATAAAAAGGCCATGGACCTGTTGGAGCAAGTCCGGAGGAGGGCCATGAAGATCATCAGAGGGCTGAAGCACCTCTCCTATGATGACAGGCTGAGAGACTGGGTTTTTTTCAGCCTGGAGAAGAGAAGGGTCTAGGAAGACCTCTTTGCAGTCTTTCAGTACTTAAATGGGGTCTACAGAAAATGTGGAGAGGGACTCTTTATGAGGGAGTTTAGCAATAGGACGAGGAGTAATATTTTTAAACTGACACAAGGTAGATTTATATTAGATATTAGGAAGAAATTCTTTACTGTGAGGGTGGTCATACACTGGAGCAGGTTGCCCAGAGAAGCTGTGGATGCTCCATCACTGGAGGTGTTCAAGGCCAGGTTGGATGGGGCTTTGAGCAATCTGGTCTTTTGGAAGGTGTCTCTGCCTATGGCAGGGGAGTTAGAACTTGGTGATATTTAAGGTCCCAACTCTTAACCATTCTATTATTCTATGGACACAAAAATATTCTAGGAAAGGTTTTAATGCAATAATCCAATTTATGTTGAAGACTCAACTTCTTTCTGTTTCACTGCTCGAAGTGGTCTTATTCCACCTATTGTAGCTAAATGGCTCTCTGTCAGGCTCACTTGATACTGTTCCATGCTGCTGAAAACAGATTTTCAGTGATCAGGAGTGCTTATACAGAAGAAGCTGAGGAGGAGAAAATGAGAGTGACATCATGTGAGAATTGGGAAGCTGTCTTAGAAAAAAAAATAAGGCATGTAACCTTGTGAATAATTAAATAAATGAAATGTAATTGTTTACAAACAGTCATACATATGAAAATTTCCAGAAAGGTGGGCAATACAGATCTGAACTTCCTCAAACTAAAAAAGGTAGCTGAATTCAGAACTCTGGCGGCTTACATGAATGTCTCTTCTACTCCTTATGCCATCTTAGAAACAAAGGCTTTCTTGCTCTTGCCTGTTTACTGTGCTTGAAATTGGAATGCTTGAAATTAACTTAAAATAATATTTTTGCTTGAGGTGCTTTTGTTTGTTCCAAAAGCCACTCTTTATCTTTCAGTTTTTAAAAAGGCAAGCAAACAAACAAAAAAAAAACAACAAAAAAGACAGAAAATCAGGTATTTGCACAGCCATAAGTTACAAGATGCCTTTTAAAATAGCATAAACTCTTGTGCGAAATAAGTAATATTTTGCAATTATGTCAGCTCTTGAGATTGTCATATGGAGGTCATGTATATTATTATGTCATCATCAGTGATATAATAGAAGACCTCTCTATTATCACCACACTACAGAGCACCAAAAATCACCACGTATTGAACTGTCTTAGAACAGCAACTACCACTTGTAAGCATGAATGCTCATGTTTCCATTTTATTCTGGAGAATCTAAGGAACAGTGAAATCCTTTGTTGATGAACAGTCTGGTATAGAAGTAAGAACAGGACAAGATCTCCCTGTTCCAGTCTTCTGCTTCAGTCACAGTCTTTCCTGATGTTGAGAAAAACTCTGCCCGATATATCTTGAAAGAAGGATGTGCTTAGTAAGGCAGAACAGAGTGCAAAGCATGTTTCTGTGACCTTTTGACAAAGAATGTCCTCCTAGCTATGCCCAGGAAGTGCTTTCCTCCAGTGAAACACTGACATTTTCTTTGGCTCACTGGGCTTTTCATAAGAAAACTGGTTGTACATCCCTAGCCTGGCAGAACACAGTCCAGAAATTTGCCTGCTGTGAAGGACACTTAAGGTTTTTTTTAAAAGTACTGTTTTGTCAAAGTATTATAGTAATCCAAATTATGAAGTAAATACAAAATTGGATTTACTGTTCAGATCAATAACAAATCAGACTGTAATATTACAGGGTTGTAATATGATTTTAGAAAAAAAATAGTGGCAGAAGGCAGATGTGAAAAGAAGGGAGTTGTCACAGTTATATATATACATCTCTTATATAAAGAGATTTGAGACAAGAGAGTCATGCTCACAGCTAATTTTAAGTGGATATATTTAAAACTTCCATATGTTTATTATGACCTTGTGGTTTGAATTTCTTCTCATTCTAGTCAGTAAATTAATGTTTTCAGTGCTATGAAATTGGCTAAGTATGTATAGTAGTATTACCATAAAATTTTCTGTCTTCACTTGAAAATTTAGAGAATTTTGCTAATTAAGTTGCAAGTGGTCAACACGGATTTACCAAATGTAAATCATGCTTGAACAATCTGATAGCCTTCTATGATGTTATAACTGGATGGGTGGATGAGGGGAGAGCAGCAGATGTCATTTACCTTGACTTCAGCAAGGCTTTTGACACTGTCTCCCATAACATCCTCATTAGGCAACTGAGAAAATGTGGGCTAGATGAGGGAGCAATGGGGTGAATTGAGAACTGGCTGTGTAGCAGGACTCCAAGGGCTGTGATTACCAGAGCTGGGTCAAGTTGGAAGCCTGTCACCAGTGGTGTCCCCCCCACGGGTCAGTATTTCTTCAGCATATTCATCAGTGACCTGGATGAGGGGACAGAGTGTATCCTGAGCAAGTTCACTGATAATACCAAACTAGGAGGTCTGGGTGACACTCCAGAGGTGATTGCCGCCATCCAGCATGACCTGGACAGGCTGGAGAGCTGGGCAGAGAAGAACCTAATGAGACTCAACAAGGGCAAGTGTAGGGTCCTGCACCTGGGGAGGAAGAATTCTGGGCACCGATATAGGTTAGGGGTGAACCTGCTGGAAAGGACTTCTGAGGAGAAGGATCTGGGGGTCCTGGTAGAAAGTAAAGTATCCATGAGTCAGCACTGTGCCCTTGTCTCCAAGAGGGCCAATGGAATTCTGGGCTGCATAGGGAAGAATGTGGCCTCTACTCTGCACTGGTCAGGCCAAAACAGAAATACTGCATCCAGTTCTGGGCTCCCCAGTTCAAGAGAGACAGGGAGCTACTGGAGAGAGTCCAGCATAGGGCAGCAAAGCTGATTAAGGGATTGGAGCACTTCCCTTATGAGGAAAGGCTGAGAGAGCTGGGACTCTTTCGCCTGGAGAAGGCTGAGGGGAGGCCTTATTAATGTTTATAATTATCTGAAGGGTGGGCTGGAGGAGTGTGGAGCCAGACTCTTTTCTGTGGTTTCCAGTGTCAGGATGAGGGGCAGTGGGCACAAGCTGGAACACGGGAAGTTCCATTCAATTATGAGGAAAAACTTTATGGTGAACGTGACAGAGCACTGGAACAGGCTGCCCAGGAAGGTTGTGGAGTCCCCTTCTCTGGAGACCTTCAGGACCTGCCTGGATGCACTCCTGTGTAATGTGCTCTAGGCAATCCTGCTTTAGCAGGACTAGATGATCTCCAGAGGTCCCTTCCAACTCTGACAATTCCGTGATTCCGTAACTGTTCCTTATGTGAAAGAATAATGATACCTATGTATTGTTATGATATTATTTAAAGGTTCTGGAAAGGACTGGAAAAGTAATACTCCTGATGCTGTGCAAAGAAAGAGTGCTACCTCTGTCCTACTAGACAGTAGGATGATGAAATAGAAACAGATCTGTGATGAAACAGTGGGTGCTGAGAGTTTGGCATTTAAGGTATATCTGCTCTCATGGTTTCAAATAAACTCTCATCTGGCCCCTTGGATTGAACACCTGCCTATTAACATCTGTGTTGCATCAAGTGCGCACCTGCTTAATTTCATCCCAAAATAAGGCAGTTTGCATGCTTAAAAAGAGTGCCTCACCTGTTAGCCAGAACATAGTAAATGGGATCAATTGGAAGATTTGCTTCAAAAGCGCACTCCTGAACCAAAGTGCTAACACAGAGGCGCTTTTGTTGTAGCCACAAGCACAAGAATATAGTACTACTCTGAGGGGAGGGATATCTGTTTACATGGTTGTTCTGGTTGCAGCAGGGATAGGGTCAGTTCTCCCCAGGATGTAGAGGGGCCACAGGTATTCCATCCACTGTGAGCCATGGCCAGAGGGTAGCTGGGAGCTGGCCGGGGAAGGGAAGGGGACAGGAAGTCAGTAGTGACGTTGGACCATTTGTTTCCTTTGTTGTTCTGTTAAACTGCCTTTGTCCCAACCCACGAGTTTTGCTTTTTTGTTCTGATTCTGCCCTCACAGCCATGAGGGAGCTTGAGAGAGCGAGGCTGCACCATGGTGCTTTGTTGCCACCTGAGGCCAAACCACGACAACAGTGCATGGAATCTCAAAGCTTGGGTTAGCAGGGGTCTCCAGTTCACTTACTGCATTTCTGTGAGGATCAACCATATATATGTTATTCCGAATGAACGTTTAATCTGTTCTCAAGAACTTCCAAAGATAGAGACACCACAATCCCTCTCGTAAAATAACAAAGTAAAATTCATTATGTGCTTACCATTAGTATGAGGTGTTTGTTTGAAGTCTGACCACTCTTAACCTGAAAGTCTGCACTGGTTTTGCTGTTTGTTCCAACTCTCAGAAGTTTCTGTGGCAAAAATGATTCAGGTACTTGTACAAAGTCCACTAAACTGCTATGAATTATTAAGGAAATGTAAAGTTGACCTTGGCTTGGACCTTTATAAATAGCTGGGTCATTTCTACAACAGGAATGGGATTTCTGAGAGGGAACAGAAAGCCCAGCTGAGAAGAGTCACCACAGCCAGCCCTGTGCAAGCTGTCTCTGTTCATCCATCAAAAACCTCTATCTCCCTTGCTGTATGTTTGTTCATTCCTCCTTACCTTGTTCCTGTACAAGGGAAATTAGTTCAATAGCTTTGTTTTAGGAAGGTCCAGCTATTGTGGTAAAAGGCTTGGAAAAGATATGATGGCCTGTTTCAGGGTTTAAATGAATCACTGCTACTAATCAGACCAGGACTTAGGTAGGGCCATGTTATCCTGAGTGTTTTCAAATGATGGATTCCTTCCTCCTTTTTTTTTCTGAAATACCATTTGTGATGGAGGCTGAGCCTGACGGCACTTGGAGTAAGAATGCCTTTTACCACTTTTCTTATTCTTGCAAATGAGTTTGCATGAGGGGAACGTTTTGTCATGCCTGAGGACATCCATGCTCTTCCAAGTTCTGAAGCGCATATGGTCAGACCTCTGTCATGGGTATGTCAGGTTACTGTCCCCTATCACTGCTGAAGGTTAATATAGTTGGATGATGATGTAGAAAGCTGTGTAGAATAATATGGAAATTATGAATTAAATCACTGAATGGATGAGATGATATTTTAAATTTTAATGCAAATATATAGAGTAAAATTCTGTGGATTTTTCAGTGCTTTGATCTTGAAGTAGCAGGAAAGTCTTCAAAGCAATATTCTGATTAAATAATTAAAGAAAAAACAGCACCTTTCACAGAATATCACATTTCATACTAGATTGTGTAGAAGTCACTGTTGTGTTCTGAGGTTATTTTTGCATATCATCCTGTCTCTGCCTAATCCAAGTTTGCACTTAGGAGATTTGTATGTTTTAAGTAGAAGAAAAGATACTAAAAATCATGAAGGAAAAAAATGTTCATTAAATGCTCTGTGACCTACTTGACAGATTTAGCCACAATACTTTCAGTAGTTAAGAAGAGATGTGATGCAGGGAAAACTAACTCTAAAAGTGTTCAGTCATCAACTTCTCCAAATCTCTTTTCTTTGAAATGTCACCAGATTAATATGAAATTCAGTTATCAAAATTTTATCCTAAGTGCTTGACTCTGCAAAATTAAAAGACAACTGACCAAATAGGCCTCATAGATTTATTTTTTTCATTCAAAACTGATAAAATTTTTTCATCAAATTCTGGTGTAGAAATGAACTTTATTCAGATAAAGATGCCTAGGTATACATAAATTACTTCTAACCAGGTCCAACATGTAATAAAAATAAATGAAAACAAACTAGCTTGCATATCCCATCTGAACATCTACTGAGAATTAAAACAAAGTCTCTTTAACTGGCGTTCAATATGAATGACATTTATTCCACACTATTTTTTTCTTGCATCGTATGTAAAGCTCAAGTTTTCTTATTACTACCTTCTGAATAAATCATTTGACATTTGAAGAATTGATGTATGAAACTCCAGCTCATGAAAACTTTAAATAGTAAAGATATGCTATCACATGCTTTCTCCCAAATTCTTTGTGCGATGCACTCCATTTTTGGCTTTTAAAATATTTTTTTTTTAATTTTGGGGGGGGGAGCAGGTTTGGGGTGACCTTAAAAATCTCCAGGAGCTGTTCCACAAGAAATGTGAGTTCTATTTCCTGGATTGATTAAAAATGTTTCTTTTCCTCATACTCTCATCTGGCACTAGAAGGATGGAATGTTATTGGAAGGCATGCAGCTGATACTAACAAATGCTGTGCAGCTAAACATCATGACAACCATCAAGTTGCATTTACATTCAAAAACTAAGAATCAATTACAGTATTTCACTTACCTCGGTCAAACTTAGTTTAATACTTATTGCCTTTTCTTTGAACACTTCCATCTTAAAAATCATTTAATTACAACAAAACCATTTTACAGATCAATAATTGAATAGAAATTCTTTGTGATATTATTCTGGGGTTCATGCTTTTCTCCTCAAAAGATCTCAGTGCATCAGGTATAGCTAAGATCTATTATTTCACAATTCTCTTGACGAAAATACTTACTTCCCAGGGCACATCTAATTCCATATAAAGTGTATTTGGCAAAGTCCTCTGGTTCAAACGTAGTGTTTGATATCAGAAAGGGTTTTTCTTGTAATACAGCTTACACCACCTTTCTGCCAAACACAAACTAAGCCTACAAAAGCATGCTTCTATCAGCAGAGACATCTGCTAGGAATTTTTGCCTAGGTATTGAGATTAGAGGGAGTACTGGATATTTTTATCTCCCACTTCCTACCAAGATGGGTATACTGGCAAAATTAAGTTCCTATAGAGTCATGGTCAGAAAAGTTATCAAGCTGTCAAGATGGTAAAAGCAGAAGTCAAAGGTAAGTTTTTCTATTTGCTAAATTTCATATATGCGGGACGGCCTTCTGTCATGTTGGTAAGAGGAAACCAATCCGCAGTCTTGAAAACAGAAAGGAAAAATTACTCTCAAGAGATATGTTTTTCAAACTGATGGATTCTAAGCTTAGTATTTGCTAATTGGTTCTTGTGCTGCTCCCCTTGCGCATTATTTCTGGCAGTTACTTTACCAGGCCACTCCTTTATGTGCATATTGGGTATAGACTATTAGCTGCTGTTTCAGGCTCCTCATTTTCTTCAGAAGTGCAACCTCTGTAAACATTATTGCAGCTTTGGAACTGTGTAAGCAGCTGGATGTCTTTATAAACAAACAAATATCCTAAATTAATAAAAATAAATACATTAAATAAATATTCAGTGCTAACAGAGAGAGTCATTATCTGGATCGTGTGCCCTTAGTGGCTTAACTCTGGCTGACCCCAACAGCTGAGGGTAGGAAAAAAAGAAGAAGAAAGAAAATAATTGCTTTTCTGATTTCCCAGCTAAATAATTCTGTAAAAACCTCACAGCTGTAGGTTTCCCCTGTTTACCCTTGTCATCCATGAGGGAGATAGGGATGGCCAGAGTAAAGGGAGCTATAAATTAATTTGCAAGAAAGATTTTGAGAGATAAAAGCGTTGTGGGCAGTAAAACACACTGACTCTTTCTAAAACTTTAGTTCTGCTTTATAAAGCATTTAAAGCATAAGGAAGAAGAGATGATAAAATCTGTCTCCTTAACAGTGCCATGTGTTCCGATTTGCTAGGAAAAAACCCTCAGCACTTAAAGCACTGTTTTCCAGATGAAATCAGAGTGGGCATTTTGTCCAGCTTGAGCAAGACAGCTTCCATACTCCCTGGATTGTTGCCACTGTAAGTCAAATGTTATTCTAGAGATACTAGAAATATATATATTTGATTATGCACTGAATGTTGAGACTTAAAACAGCTCCTCTCAGCTACCAGCACAGTGAAAGTATTAGCAAACAGCAGCCGTTCTTCATCAATTACAGCAGGGAAGGGCAGTATTGCTTTTGTGGACGTAGCTGCTTCTGACAGCTGAGAGAAAAATATATATGTTTTGTGTGATGTCTGGAATGCAAAACAGGAGGAAAGTGTGCTTCCCTGATTGTGTCTAGTATTCAAGATATTGATGGAGCCAGCAAGCTTGTGTTATTATCAGGGCTGCACAGCCATGAATACATAAACTGGAAACTGGCTTTTCCAAGTAAAATATGCCTTCCTCACATTACTTTAGTGGGAGCTAGCTTCAGGAGTATATCTTCAAAACATATTATTTGTAATTTCTTCTGTAAAAGATAAGCCCAAAAAGGGCAGTGTCAGCATCTCTCTTTACAGATGCACATGGTTCTCCCAGTACTGGAGCTTTGCTAAAACTGCCAGTGGCAGGTCAGGGGAATATTTATTGAGACAGGGGATCTCCTGATCTGAATTGCAATGTAGTGCTGCAGTGAGTCATAAATTCACTTTTCCTCCCTGCTGCAGCCCCCTGCTTCTGGGGAAAAAAAAAAGAAAAGAAAAAAAAAAAAACAACCACCCAAACCAGGCAATAAAAAAGCACAAAAAAGCCCTCAAGAAAGGTAGATGTTGATTAGGTTTTTACTTGATTCCGAAAAGACAATAGACTTTGTTCGGGTAGCAAAAGTGCTATTCTAGAATTGTTTAGGCATAAAATTGTACAAATTAGTGAGTTTCTATGCTATCAAGTATGCTTGTCCTACCTCCCACCCATATAAAAGTGTTTGCACAATCGTCTGATTTCCTTCAAAGGTATCAGGTACCAACAACTCCCAGCAGAGTGACAAAACCACAGAACATGCTAGGGAAGAGGTTGTACAGCTGGATGATGCCAACAACTCTCCTCTAACTCTACAAGAAAACCATGCTGGGGAAAAAGAAAAAGGAAAGAAATAGAAGGCTTATGGCAGAAGATCTGGTATTTGATCTTTATTCCCCATGAATAGATGCAACTACCTTGGTAGTCTATTACAAAATGTAATAGAAAACAAAAAAAAGTATGTGAAAATTTATATACAAGGGCTCTTACTGATTTTCTACCTAAAAAAAGACAGGAAAAAAAGTAAACAAGATGGTAAAATCACAACCCTGGGCTTTG
Organism: Pedionomus torquatus; assembly: GCA_013398155.1. NCBI lineage: Eukaryota > Metazoa > Chordata > Aves > Charadriiformes > Pedionomidae > Pedionomus > Pedionomus torquatus. Next base: position 84,686 of record VZRU01008893.1, on the reverse strand, counting down.
AAAGAGGAGACATGGGCTTGTGCAGGAATTTTCTTGGCAGGATCCCATAGGAGCATCCAAAGAGGCTGTGGCATCTCTGACATTGGAGATAATAAAAATTTGGCTGGACAAGGGCCTGAGTGCCCTCCTCTGACTGAACCTCTGAGCTATGTGGAGTGGAAAGAGGCTCCTGCCAGAGTTTGTGGAATGCTTAAACATGCTGAAGTCCTGCTTTCACTTACAGTCTCTCTTCCCTTCTCAGTTATCCTAAAATCTTATTGCTCCCATCTAGCCTCCTCTTGCCTCTTCAGCCTGAAAGCAGGCCTCCCTCACTTTCTGTGGAAAATAATATGCTGCCACTAATTAACTGAATTTTGGTATTTATTAAGAGACTTCATGGGATTTGCAGGCCTAGGGAAAGCTGATGTTAATAATAAAAGACTTAACATACTGTTACCTCCTTTTTTTCTTCATCTTTGCAATTCTATTGACCATACATTATTTTTGCAGGAATCCTGTCTAAATAAGTCTGATGTCATATTCTCCTAGCCTTGAATCCTCTCATTTACCTCTACAGTAAATTAACCAATTTATCTCGGCTTGGTTGAATTTAGTGAATTCTTGGTCATGCCCTTTACTTCAATGAACTAAACATAAGAAAGATTCCCAGTTTGATTTCTTTGGAAGCCAACAATATGTGGCTGGTTGCTCCACAACCAGTGAGATACACCACCTGCACCTTGGTGAGGGCAAAACTTATTTCCAAGCTGAAAGATTACAAAAAGTCCATTTTTTACTCCATTTTTTTTTTTTTGTGCTGGACACAACAAAAACCAGGACACTAATAAAAAATCGGGGGAGGGGTGTGTGTGGAATCAAATTAAATGTTCTGTTTAAATGGAGTAATTTTAGCAAATTTTCACTGTTCATTCATAAGGAATTTGAAAATATCAAAGTGGGTGTGTTAGAAAATTGTGCCATTTCTTTTTAATACTTTTTGGATAGGAAAAGATTTAGTCAATACTGCTCTTTCAGAGATTCTTCTGGTTTTGCCAAAGTAGCATTTTTACTAATGAAAGACTGTCAGAAAAATGTGAATAATTCTAGAAGTCAAATCCTTATTTCATAGACATTCTCACTACTATATAAACTCATGCTTCCTATAGTTCCCTCCAGTCATTCCAATATAGACTATGAGGCTTTTTTAGTGCTGTTTTAGTCATCTTTGACCAATGAGTTAGAAATCTTGGGGCCCATTCTATTTGCAGTTATTGCTGGGTCAACTTTGGACTTCCAAAGAATAAAGTCAGAGTGAAATTTAAGCCAGTATACTTGCTGTGATTAAAGCAACTATTTACAATATGTTAGTCCTCAATATTGTCTGTATTATTTTAAAGAAAATATAATCTTCATTAAGATTCCATACCATTTCCTTGAGCCTTGTGAAGGGCTTAGCATTATTTTTCTTTTCTTTATGAAACATAAATAACTACTTAAGCACCTCATTCCATTCTTCTGCATTTTATAATGCCTTGCATCAAATATTTGTTGCACATGTTGCACATGAAAAATTAAAAATATAAGTCTTTTTAAATGCTGATTATCATATAAGGTATTTCCAAACAACAAAAAATACTGTATTTTTTCATTCATTTGATTGGGCCTTGTAGTAATGTAAGTACATATTTTAATTAAAATGTCATGGGCTATAGTAAATGTGATCCTTCATCACTACCTTTGTGCATTAAAGATTTACAGCAGTATTATTGCCTGGAAAAATTTAATTAGATTTTAGAGTCTTCTTTTAAAAGTATATTGGTTTTATGATTTGCAATAAACTAAAAAGCTTGTTAGATGCAATGGTCAATGCTTGATAATACTGAAAGGATGAGAAACCAATTTCAGAAAACCTGTTAAGAACATTGGGTATGTATTTAAGTTAGTAAATGAGTGGAGGCACATTAAAATAACATGCCTGACCTCTCATAAAAATATAAGCTTCACATATTATCTGTTCATTGTAAAAGATCTGACAGATGAATTAACACAGTTGAAAATGCCATGACTGTGAAATAGATTATTTCTGATATTCATTCCTGCTGTTTATTGGGCTAAAATACAACTTTAAATGTCTGCCGTAGTAAAAATTAGTGTAAAGATCAACATTTATTTTTTTCTTTTGTGTAATAAGGTTGAATTACCTGGAGCATGTACTTAGAATATCTAAGGATTTGTCTGTGCAGGGATCATCTGGTACCTAGATCAATGGCAGAATTTTCAGGCAGGCTGAGGGACACTGTCTACTTAATGCACCTTGCAACATCACATTTTTACGTGAGAGGCCCTATTGCTCTGTCCAACTACCTGAAAGAAGGTTGTAGTGAGGTGGGTGTCAGTCTCTTCTCCCAAGTCACAGGTGATAGAACAAGAGGAAACGGGCTCAAATTGCACCATGGGAGGTTCAAACTGGATGTTAGGCAAAAATTTCTTCACTGAAAAGGTTGTCAACCATTGGAACAGGCTGCCAAGGGAAGTCGTTAAGTTACCTTTTCTGGAGGTATTTAAAAGACATATAGGTGTAGTCCTGAGGGACATAGTTTAGTAGTAACTTGGCAATGCTAGGGTTATGGTTGGGCGTGATGATCTTAAAGGTCTCTTCCAACCATAATGATTCTATGATTCTATAATCTAAAGCAAGCTGAAAGTGCCATTCCTAAGTGTAGATGCCTATATGGTAGGAGTCTATTAACAGGTGACATGAAGTTCACTGTAACTATTGCTGTGAAAGCACACATTCTGGCTCATGCTCTTTTAGCAAATCTTTGCTTTGGTAAATACTTCCTGGTTTGGAGGAAGCTACTGCTGGTGTAGTAGCAGGAGCTGCTTGCTGGTCATAGTGGTTTTGGAAAGAAGGGGAGATGGTCACTGCTCTGTAAAAAGGATATAGATTGGTTTCAAGTTGCTGTTGCTAGGCCTTAGGAAACAAATGATGGAATAGGGAATGATCTCTCAGCCACCGTAGATTTACTTTGAATATCAAAACCAGATAAACACAGGTAGTGGTGTATCTGTTGTTTCAGTCTCCTGAGACACTGTATGGATTACATTTATGAAAAATTTTGCTTGTTAAAAATCCCCCCACTAACACATTTAGTACCTCACATGCCAAAATCTTAAATATATGTGAATACTTAGACAATAACAAAAATTAAAGTTGCTTGAATATCTTGATTTACCATTTCTTACCTAATTCTTTTGGAATTTAAGATGATAAATATACTGAGTCAAGGGTTCTTGATCTGTGTTAATTTGGTATACATTGTAAAGTTTCTTTTATTCTGAAGTATTACCAATCTATGCATTCAGTTTTAAATTGTAGAATCATAGAATGGCTTGAGTTGGAAGGCACCAGGGTTCGAAAGAAGGAAGTTCCAACCACCAGGCCATGATCAGGCACCCCTCCCACTAGACCAGGTTGCTCAATGCCCCACCCAACCTGGCTTTGAACATTTCCAGGGATGGGGCATCCACAACTTCTCTGGACAACTGGTTCCAGTGTCTCACCACCCTCACAGTAAAGAATTTCTTACATCTAATCTAAATCTACTCTCTTTCGGTTTAAAACTATTACCCCTCATCCTGTCACTACACTCACTCCCTGATAGAGTCCCTGCTTATCTCTCCTGTACGCCTCCTTCAGGTACTGGAAGGTCATTACAAGGTCTCCCTGGAGTCTTCTCCAGGCTGAACAACCCGAACTCAGTCTGGTTTCATAGGAGAGATGCTCCATCAATGCTATCATTGTGGCCCTCCTCTGGACCTGCTCAAGTAGGTCCTTGTGTTTCTGATGATGGAGGTCCCAGAGCTGGACACAATACTCCAGGCGAGGTCTCACAAGTGTGGAGTGGAGGTGCAGAATCACTTCCCTCAATCTGCTTGTCAAACTTCTTTTGATGCAACCCAGGGTATGATTTGCTTTCTGGGCTGTGAGCACATGTTGACAGGTCATATTCAGTTTTTCACCCACCAACACCCCCAAGTCCTTCTCCACAAGGCTGTTCTCAATTGTCATCACACAGTCTGTACTGATACTGGTAACTGACCCAATTCATGTGCAGAACCTTGGACTTGGCCTTATTGAACTTCATGAGGTTTACATGGGACCTACTAAGGTCCTTTTAGATGGCATCACTTACCTTCAGCATGTTGGCTGCACCACACAGCTTGATGTCATTAGCAAACTTGTTAAGGGTGCACTCAATCCCACTGTCCATGTCCCCAACAAAGATGTTGAATAATACTGGGCCTGGTAGGGACGCCTGAGAGCATCACTCATCACTGGTCTCCATGTAAACATTAAGTCATTGACTGCAACACTTTGACTGTGACTGTCCAGCCAATTCCTTATCCACCAAGTGGTCCACCTGTCAAATCCATGTCTCTGCATTTTTGGAGACAAGGATGTTTTGTGGGACATTATCAAAATCATAGGCATAGTGAGATAAAATATAAATAATACAATGCCTATTCATTAAAAAAAAAAAAACAATAATTAAATGTCATTTAACCATAAGGAGTCAAAATAATATTTTTTTTTTGGTATTGATTTGATAGAGTAAAATAGTAAACAAATGGTGTTGGTGTTTCATCTGTAATTCTACAAATACATGAATAAATGACACATACAAAGGTTAAAAGTTTTTAAAGTATATGTAAGCTATCCATAAAAAAAAGACTGCAGCATTTTTGCACAAACTTTACCAGAGCTAGATCTGCCTTCTGAATATGACCTAGCATAGCAAACTATCATATAGTCCTCTTCAAAGAAAACTGTAATTATTTTTTCCTGAACCAAACTTCTAAGAATTAAAAGAAAAGCTCAGATAGTGATAAATGCAGGTACAGAATTGTAACTGAAATGGATAGAATATAAGCATTACTATTAAGTACTTAAGAAACACAATGCTTTCTTCTTAAACAATTTTCTTAAAATTGGATCACATTTATGATTTATTTTGTCTTATTGCAGTTTCAGTTTAGCAGCTAATATTAATTTCAAATTTCAAGATAAGTACAATATTAGGTTTAATGCTTTTTTAAAGCAGATGGCACCTAGACTTATGTGTTGTTTTCAATTTGTAAGCAGGGTGCACTGAAGCAAAGTTCAGAAAGATGATATATCATTAAGTCCAAAAGTACTGCAAAAGTATTGATTAGGTAACATGAAATTTTCCTCACTGCTTGACTTTAGGTGCCTTTTAACTGTCCACATATGTTGCCCAAAGTTAGTCAGTGTGAACAGTCAGTACTAAGTGAGTGATTCACTCTCCTGAGTGCTCTGTGTGACAGGTCTGCTGTTTATCTGATAGTCTCAAGTGCTAGAGAGGTCTTTGTTAGGGGGTTTGCAAGTTATCTGTTGATAACCTGTGAGAAGGCAGGTGGTGTGGCTAGCCTTCCAGAAACATTGGATCTTTAAATCCTGACTCTAATAGGTCTTCTGAGTGCTCAGCACTTCAGAAAATAAATGCGTGTACAAAGAACCTTAACTTGCTCCAAGAATGTTAACTTTCTGCACTTGTGTTTGTAAATCTTGGTCTGCCTGTCCTCTTCTTTTATGGAGAATATTGCTCCCTTCGAGGTGCAAACCAGGGGTCTTGGTAACACAATGACAAATTTTGTCAATTGTCACTCAGAAGACAAACTAAAATCAGCTCCCTGAAGTAGAAACCCCTGTGGCATCAGAAGCATAAGCCCTGGCCCAAGGGGAGACTTGGGAAAGTGTAACAGCACTGGGTGTTTTTTTGTTGTTTTTTTTTGTTTGTTTGTTTAGTTTGGTTTGGTTTTTAGGGGTGGGGGTGGGGTGGGGGGGTGAGGAAGTGCAGGATATTTTCTTAAACCAGTTCCACGCAGCACACTTGTCAGCCAAAGTGCTCAGCCACCCAGTTGCAGCTCAGACCTCAGCATCTGGGAATCACCACTTTGGAAGGGAGCTTAAAAACATGATCAACCTACAGACTTTAAAAAGCAAATTTTAGTCAAATCACACTCATAAACTTCAACAAGTCCATTAAGGTTAATTCTAGATTGTGAACATCCTTTGAAACTTGCCAGTTTTCATTACAAAAAAATAGCAGTCTTGAAGCGCTTGCAGTACACCATGGATAGTCTTCAAAAAATATCGGATGACCTCCAAATGCAGAACATTTCTTAAAACAAAAATAGTGGGGATGACCCTCCTCCTTCTGCTGGTTCTCATATAGATTGCAGATCCCAACCTTTATTTGCACCGAAGATTATTGGAAACTAATGGGAGAGCCTAAATATGTGTCTGTTTGTTTTGCTGAAGACTATAGTTTGAACACTATTTTCATGATGGGGCAGTGGGGAAATGCAGATAAATTTCTTAGCAACAAGCAGGAGAAGCAAGACATTTCTGTATGACTATTGCCATTTAAAGTGAGTATTCTGTCTTCGTGTGTGTTTCTTTTGGTCCATGGTATGGGTCCCCTTTAAGTTGGACTATAAAGTCATCTGCACATGGCTGAAAATAGAATATCAAGGGGAGGTTCTTTCTCCATAGTACTTTTATTTCCTAGTGAGCTGTATTGAAAAGACATGAAGACTGAACTCTGGATTTTGAAGACAACTGGCTCAACCAAACACCTAATTTAATTTTACAATGAGAATGTGAATTCCACCTTTAGGAGACTGCAATATAGTTTTTTTTAAGGTCCTTAGAGATTGGTTCACTGGCAGATTCAGGACTTGCTTGACCAAAGACTTGTTTTAAAGGCAACTCACATATTTTACTTTCATGTTTGTCAACCTTTTCACAAGACTTCAGACTCCTTTTTCAAAATCCAATGTTATGCTTCTCCAGGCCTCTATCCTATATGTGTTGGACAAAACGTTTTTGTAAATAATGCATGTATCATAAACTGTTTATAAATATCTTCTGATGTTGGGCTGCTTCCCCTTTCCTTCCCATTGTGCCTTGTATGTTACATAGCTGATTGCTAGCACGGAGCTGAAGAATTGACTGTTTTATTCTACCCTTGTTTCCAGCAGAAGAACTACAACAGAACCAATGTGTCTGAAATATCCCTGATCACTGCACTACATTAAACACTACCTGTGTTTCTTTGCAGGTGCATATGTGCTTCAAGTAAAGGCAACAGATGCTGATGATCCCACTTACGGAAACAGTGCCAGAGTGGTGTACAGCATTCTTCAGGGGCAGCCATATTTCTCCATTGATCCAAAGACAGGTAAATAGTTTATCAGCAACACTGGAAGAATTTAACTTTGGATTTTGATTTGTGTGGGCAGTATCAATGAATAAATATGCACTGGAATGATAGGTCTAAAGGCCAGTAGAGTAACTTTGCATGTGATTTAGTTTATAGTACTGACTATTTTTTGAGTGAATTACAATCTATTGTAGAAAAACGAAACATGCTCCTCCAGTCAGTCATGGAATATCTAAAATACATATACATTGACCAATTATTTTTTTATGCTTTACCATTTCTCTATAGCTAAAGATTTATCTGCAGCATACATTCTATTTTTCGCTTGTGGTTTTTTTTTTTCCTGATGATTCAGTTTTGTAATTTGGTTCTGCCTTTTTATTCCCAGTGTTTTTACTTGCTGAACTTACAGCCAGAAATTCTCTAGCCATGATTGTTTTGCTGTATAGAGCTAATCTGAGACTGTGGAACAGCTAATCATCTCCTGCCCTCCTCTTTTCTTGAGGCATAGTGTGTTTGTCTGGGGTTACTGGATGTATGAGCAGAAAAGGATAATACATTTAAAGAGACTGAAGTATTTGGGAGGTTGGTAGACATGTTAATTAGGTATCTTGTTCTATATTTCTGAATGTCATTCTTGGTTTTATATTTAGTAATTCAGTTAAGGAGCCAATGGTGAATGCCATGCTTTGTGTCATCCTGAATGCATTACAGGGATAGTTGTCCATATGCTACTTTCAGCCAATAGTTTCTTCTTCCAGTGAAGCTGTACTTGAATGTCAGACTGTGTGTAAAATTATCTTTGTCTCAGATAATCAATGGTTTGGTGGTGAGAGCCTCGTAAGGCTGTTAGTGCGCTATCACCAACGGACACATTCCCTTGTCACGTGCTTCATTTAGCAGGAGTTTGTACTGCTATTTGCAGTGAGCAGCTTCAGTTTTCAAGCTAAAATGGAACTTTTTCTTCAAGTGTATGGGAAAAAAAATATTTACATTTATGCTCTACTTTTCTTTTTCAGTTTTGTAAAGAATAAGGAGTAACTCAATGACAAAAATTGTGATGTGGCTTCTTCACAGAAGCCACAGTTAGCACTCTAGTATAAGTTTTGCAAGGAAAAAAAAAACTCTTCATTCTGGAAGAGCTACTTTTCCCATGGTACTTTGAGTTGCTGTATCATGCACTCTCATCTATTACTCAGTAATGACTAATGTGTGGATTATAGGTGATGGCCTGCACACTATTTGCCCTGGAACATCATAGAAACCCAGTGTTTCCCCATCTGTCTTAATATCAAGTTATAGTAATATTATATAATACTGTGTTATATAGTATAAAATAAACAATATTTTATAATAATACTAGATTATTCTGATGGACCTTGGTGGTAAAAGAATGGACATGGCTGTAAAGGAAAATTCATGAAAGAGCTAGCCCAGTACAGCTTAAAATACTATAGTGGGAAAAGCTTAAAGATTCATGCTTCTATGAGCAATAATAATGTGCTATAACCTGTCTTACATTAGAAAAGACACAGTATTTGAGTTCCCTATGGGCCTAACAGTGGCTGCATAAGTATATGAATATATAGGTATATATATATAGGTATATGAATAATAATGCACAGGATGTGGCTTAATGATTTGCTCTAAAATCTGTAAGTCTTGAGCAGCACTACAGATCTTCAGGCATTCCCAATTCTTTATTTTTTAACCAAGGAGATGATACAGTATTTTTTCAATAGAGAGTTTTACTGCCAGACAGTCTTGAGTGTTTTGACAGGAAAAGGGGAAGAAATCTATTTGAGTACAAAATGACATAAACTCTGAACTGCTGGTAGATGGATAAGCACTTTTTAGCTTGCTGTCACTGGCTTCTTTTTGCCATCTCTTGTGTCATATTTGAGACATTCCCTTGTAGTTATTTGCAGAACTTAAGAATGACCACACTAGGTCAGACAAGTCTGTGCTCTATATCCCTTTTCCAAAACTGGTGGCTTGCTCAGCTCTAGCAAAGAATGAAAGAGGAAGTGTTTAGTTACGCACCTCCTCAATACTCTACTGGTCTTCAACAGCTTCTTCATATGAACTGGGTGATTAGCAGTGTCCATGTAACTAAAACTGTGAAAGGATTTCTCCTCCATAACTTGTCCACTTCCCAGTACAGTTGGTGTCTGGGAGCACAGTATCTGCACATGCACTGACAAGAAATTCCACAGCAAATTTTTTTTTTAGGTGAAGAACCGGCTCCTCTTGCTTCTTTGAAATGTGGCATGTACTTACTTTCATACCTTATGATTACATTGCACAGTGAACAGCTAATTCCAATTTATTAGTTCCTTATTACCTAATAGACCCATATTTTCCCCTAGTTGCCTTTTCTCTAGATTGAAGATTTCTTTAAATAGAAGCTGTACTGTAACACTGGTCATCCTTTTCCTCCTTGTTAGGACAAGAAAGTACACACAGTATTCAGCTGATATGGATGTATAAAATATTTTAATCATAACACCTTTGTTCTTTATTCCTTTCCAAACAGTTCCAAACATTGTGTTTACTTTTTAGCTTCTGTCACAAAAAAGCTGATATGTAGATCTCATCACAAAGCAGTAATGGTGAAACCACTGACCATAACTTTATATGTGAAATGACTACACATGCTCTTTTCACAAATTATTCCTCATAGATGATAAACATTTACTTTGATATGAACCTAGTACACTTAAATAGTTTTTAACCTTTATGGATCTGAATGTCGCAGCTGCCTCTTTACTCCTCTTTTTTGCAGTGCTTTGCTGGAGGTAAGCAAACTATGTGGAAGCGGGAGCTGTTATTGCTCTTGCAGGAAGGTTAAATGCATTACAGTCACTGCTGGAGAGCAGCTGTTGAACCGGCACATTTTAAGACCTCAAATCTTGTATGTAGGAGTTACTTTTTGATGCTATGAAATTGGCCTTCTGATTTTGTTAGTTTTCTTTAACATAAGGCACTTCATTCAGACAGATAACCTCCCTTGTCTTTCTTCTTTACATTCTGTTCTGTTACTAAAATGTCCTTTTGACAAACTTCTTTCCACCCAATTTTCTGATGTGTTTATGAGGCCAATATTCTTATTCATGGTTTGATCTCTCCGATTTTTTTCTTAGACTCAGTATTCTAGCCCATATTCTGACCTCAGTTATATTCTTGAAATCCAAATTGGGTCAGAGTGAGTATCAATGTTAATATTTGTTCAAGAGGTCTTTCGTGGAACCTTGATTTTCTCTTCCACATAAGTTTATCATCTCCTGTTGAATTATGGCTCAATAACTTTGTAGAGTATATCTTCTCATCCAGATCCCATGCATACTATTTTAAATTTTCAGCAGCCTTATTGAGACCATACTATTCTGCACATTTGATATTGATAACATTTGCAAAGGAAAAAAATAATATAAGTTATTGAGTTCTGGAGGTGAACAATTTTTGTCATAAAATCCTAAGGCAGAAGGATTTAAAACCACTCTGAACAGCATTACATGCATGTAAGGCCTCTTCTTTAAAACAAGCCTTTGATTTAAAGTTTGGATATTCCTTGTGAAGCTGAAGCTGCAATACCAAAATTTGTAGTCCTTTCTTTCCTATGGATTTTTACCTCCATTTTATTTTTCTATCTTACCGGTTAGATAACTTTAAATCACCTCTGTACCATCCGTATGAATTGATGATTTTGGTAGAAATAGTGTTTTTCAGGGTTTTTTTCTATGCTTTTGAAACAGAGTAGGTAAAAAAGGAAAAATTGCCTATGAACTGCTAGACATGATTGTCATTGATTTTTTTTACTGGAGACAAAGGTTTTTTATAAAAAAATACAGAATGCCCTTGTACTTCCAGATAGGAATAAGGAGGAAAGTTTATGACTAGGAACTTTACTACTGGAGGGATAGCCTATTCTTCATTTTCTGAAGACTATCCATAATATTTCTGAGAAAGCCACTCACTTATACCTAAAACAATGGGTACAACAGAAGTATAATAACCAGATGAATCTGCATCTCCTGCTCTCAGCCTACTATTTGCCTATTTTCAGTTTTTCCTACTTGCTGTTATTTTGATTTTCTAGTATAACAAGGGAAATCTTTAATTCTTATAGCTCTTAGAATGAGCATACCAAGGGTGTTGTAAAATACTCTGGAACATACAGTCTCCACAAAGCAAAAATATGGATTAAGAGATTCAGGAAGAAACCTAGTAATGTTTCTTCTATTTAGAAAAAGATGTTGTCATGAATATTACATAACTATAAACATATACTTATGGTTTTACATTTCAAGCTTTCTGTATGAAACAAACAAAACAGTGATTGTTTCCAAAAGCTCAAAAGGGTAGTGTTGCGGTATCTAAATGTTCTTAAGTATTTGCTAGTCATATTCCAGATCTATGCCGAACAGTATATGCCATGCTGAGGCAGAAAATAGTAGTTATCATTACTGTTGCCGTTATCATCATCAGTGTTACAAGTGGATAGGAAGGAAATTGTTATGCAATTCAATTCAATGGGAATTTTTTATCAGGTTCCAGAAAGAGAATATTTAGGTCACAGTTATTTCTAGACTCTGAACAGGTACTATAAGCTAACAGTGCCTATTCTTGCTTGTTAACACAGCAGTGGCTAGCTGCTGTACAGATAAGAGTGACCCTTAAAGTTTGTGTCTTATCCTTCCAGACCCATTATAACACTGGGGGACAAAGTCTACTTTTAAAGCCAAATGGTTTAATACTAGAAAATAATATTTTCTAAACCAATAATAACTTAAAAAACATACTTCCCGTTGGTTTAGTTTTCAGTTGTGCATGCTGTCTGAACCAATATGCACCTAATCATTTTCTGAAAACTATTGCTGAATATATAGCATTTTGCAGTGTAATATACACTTGTAAAATTTTGACAGAAAGGCTTCAGTTCCTCAACTCATCAAACTCATCAGCTAATTCTATGATCAATAGTAACTCTCTCTACAAGTCCTCCTTTTATCATGTGTATTCTTAACATCAGAATGGAGATTATGGCATACCAATTTAGATATCAGCTGTCCAAAATAACTGAAGATCGGGAGTCATTTGGATAGTGCCTTACCATGATATTTTAATTACATTTCTTCAAGGAAATTCCTAAAGTTTTCACTGTATCTGTGCTATATCAAGAAAACTTTCTCAAGCAAAAGAGAGTCTTCTAATAAAGATCTCCTTTTGTGCAGAAGGAGTACTGTCTTGGCCTACAGTAGCTTACCAGTGATGGCAAGTGAGTGGCTGGAAACAGTGGAAGATGCAGTCTCTGAAATGCATTGCCATCTCTTCCTTCATTACCCTACTGTGCGCAATGCAGCATTCTTTGATCCTGATGTAGCAAACATATGCTCACACCATTCACATCCCTAGTGAAAATGCAACACTTTCTTTCAGCCATTCATGCCCTGATTGAAAAGACACAGCAGTCATTTTGAATGGCTGAATAGCTGATAAGCACACTTTAGAAAAGCCTAAGTGATTTGTGTGTTTCTGTGTGAACTCCTCTCTTATCAACCCTTTAAGAAGAGCTCCATTTCTGGTCCAAGAGAGCCAGTATTAAAAAGCAATAGTAGACAATCACATCCATTTGTTTACTTGTTCTTTCTCTTTCCCATTTCTTCTCATAGGTGTAATACGAACAGCTTTGCCAAATATGGATAGAGAAGTGAAAGAACAATATCAAGTTCTAATCCAAGCCAAGGACATGGGAGGACAGCTGGGAGGCCTAGCTGGTACTACCACTGTAAACATTACTCTCACGGATGTCAATGACAACCCACCCAGATTTCCTAAAAGTATGTTGTATTCTAAATGTACTAATTTTCAAATAAGCATGACTGAAAGTATTAATATGGAAAACCCTTTATATAAGGAATTGAGATCCAGGAAGAAGATCAGCATATGATGAAAATAATTTAGAATATACGTTGTGTTTTTAAATAATATGAAGTTCAATTTGAAAGTATTAAGTTTTGAATGTTTAAGAGGATGTATATCATCATTCCAGAGGGCCAGCCTGAGCCTGAGTTTTTATTTCATTGAGACTTTAAAAATTATTTGGGAAATACTATTTTGTCAATGAAAACTGGATGATGACTAAAGGTTATAACCTGAGACTTCCAGGTACCAAGATAGAATTGGCTCTTGCTAAGCATTGTTGTTAGGATAATCTGGAACAGATTTTTACGTGTCTTGGCCCAGAAAATGATCTCTGTCCTTGCAAACACGTAAAGTAGCCATTGTACACTGTGAATTTATAGCATTTCATATCAATTAGTTTAAATGAGGCTTTTCAGAAGTATTCTAATTTGAGGAGTTTCATAGTCTGTGTATAATTAGGAGGATTGTCACTTACTGCTCCCTTTAAATTTACTGACGTTTTGTATATTCCATGTCTTTGAGATGCAGACACTAATCAAACATAAATCTTGATAACTATGCCAAAACAATTAGCTTCTAAAAGTTGTTAATATGGGAAATTAATATTAGAACATTCATATGAATTTTCAGTAAGATCATGGCATATTTTTCCTTTGTATCCCTTTTCTTGCACATGAATTGTAATCCCACTTTATGTAATATAAAAGCTCCTTAGGTACCAAACCACACCTGAAACTTAACAGTTTCCTCTCATATAGAAGTTCTTCTTCTTCTCCTCACTATGAAAATATATTGCATTTCTGCAGCTGTGTAAGAACGACCATGTTAAGACAAAGATCCTGTGAATGACCATGTTAAGACAAATGGCTGTGCCTTCTGTTAGAGGGTATACATGAGAACCGGCCAAAGAACATTTCCCTAGTTTCTAACCATTTTTAGCCGAAATGGTGTCTTTGTGTTTAACTTGTGCTTTTTTCCTTACAGCAAGTTGCCTGTTGCCTTGAAACATATATAACATATGTAAAATTTCAGAGTCCTCAACATCCTGTGTTAGTGATGTGCACAGATTAATCTTATATTAATACCTTCCCTTATTTGTCTTGAATTCATCCCTGCATATCTACCTGCATGTTAGCATCTGTAAAGAATTCAGAAAGCGTTGCAAATTATGCCCTTTATTTAGAAAAGCTGGGTTGATTTTTTTTCAGTATGGGATGATCTCCAAGAGTCCTTTAATCCTACTGCTATTGTTTTGTCCTGTGCACATCAGTCATATCCATCCTTAGCTCCCTTGAATTCCCTGGAAATCTTTGGGAAAAAAGCATCGGTGTTATATTAGCACCTCCAAGCTTTCATGTGCCAGAGTGTTTTGAAGCTAAATATTACACATCATAATACTTCACTTCATCCTTCAAGCTCTTGGGCATTTAACAGCTAATCCCAATAATTTGTTACTGTTGTGTCTATTCGTTCCACAACTGCTTCTACAGCTAATTTAAATTTCTCATGAGTCCCCATAAAGAAGGGTTCCAAGACAGAAAAAATCCCCAGCTATCTAAAGCAAAGATGAAGAAAAAAAATGTGTAAAGTTTTTCATTTGTGATTTTATCTTCTCTGAGCACTTCTTCTATATCTCAGTTTTGTGTTGGTTTTGCACAGTTCCCTTTCAGGCTGTTGCCTCCAGGTATCTTTAAAAGACAATTATTATTAGCTTGTTTGCCAGAGATTTATTCAAACTTGGTTTTTGCCTTCTGTATTGTGTTTTTATAGATAAAGCAGATTTTATGGTTCTTTCTATTGTTCTCCCTGAGACAGAACTTTTTTTGAAAGATGTGTTCTTGCTTTTATTAGTTATGTTGTTTACCCTTACTGACTTAATGGGCACTGTGCATTTGCTGTGGGTCTTCAAACCGGTGTCCCTAGGTAGCATCCGCAACACCCACAGGAATTTAAATCTCTCAGCTATCCAATACAGATTTTTTTTATAGCAATATTCCTCAGTTTTATTTATTTCCACTTTTAAATTCATTACAGTTGCTGCAAAATTTGGAAAAACTAAAGAACTTTTCCTGACTGGCTAGTGTTGATACTATTATCTTCTTTAAGTCTTATTTGACTTAGAGCTTCCTTTAACAAGCATTGATATTCCTCTACTGATAAAGTCGACTTTGCCCTTCCTCTGTGTTTTGCTCCTTGGGACTCTGCTGCCTCACTGATTTTCTTTCCCACATTTTGATATTTCAAACATGCCTATTATGCTGATATTCTTGTCTACTATCAGGCATTTAAAACTACCCATACTAGTTCTCATTGTTGACTTTATCTTGTGGCTTTCTTTATCTTTTTAATGGACCCTAGTTTGATTGTGGATGATCTACTGTTTCTGCATTTCCTACTGGACTATCATCATCTTTTGTGGCATTCTTTGCTGAAGAATGCAGAATTCTGATGACTGCAGCCTTTATCTGAGCTCTGCGTTTTTGCATTTTCTTAAATTGCATTCTTTCCAATGCTTGCAAATTTTCCTGAACTTTTCAGCCTGAATCATGATGATCATAGGAAAGGTTTTAAACTTTCTGAAGCCTGTTTTTCCGATGGCCAAAATGAATTTTACATCCTGTATATGAGCACCCATTCTTTGCCAAATGCTCCTAATTTCCAATAATTTTAATCCCTTTTCCTTATACCTTTTTCTCAGCCAAGCATTTAAAGCTTTTCCTGTCCATCTTTCTCTCCCTGATTGTGCAAAGTGTGACAATTTCAGACTACACTACCATGAGTGTCCTTAAATTCAGCTTTTGCATGCCAGTCTAGATTTCACCCCTAAGACTTCTGTCTGGTCTTATCTACTTTGTCAGAGCTCACATGTACTACAGCCTTTGATGCCTCTTTGTGTTTCCTGACATCCCATCAAAACACTTGTGAGATGCTCCAAGTTGGGTCAACAAGCAAATTGTCCAAGAGGGGTTTTGGAACCAACATTCTCACTGTCTTTGTCCTCATTGCTTGTTAAACCACCACTGCTGTCTGCTCCTTCCTTTCAGCTGAAACCCCTGTTGCGGGAAGGGTATCACAGGTACAAGAGGAAACAACACCTGGAAATTGAAAAACTCAGAGCATTGGCAAGGTCCTTGGGCCCAGTGCTCTTTCCTGTGTCTGATTTTCAGTTGTATATTTTACTTTCTTTGCTTTTAGGAGCCCAAGTCATTTTCTATTTTATTGTATGCCTGCATCTACTATGGTGTTGCAAGAAAACACAAGTCTCATATAATGTCAGACAGTTTTTATGAAACAGATAAATCATGAAATATATCATCTTCTTTGAAGAAGATAGCCTTGAGATCTCATTTAATGCATGCACTATAGTTATGATGTCTTTGCCCAACTGTTGTTAGGAAGGAGCAGAAAAAATATGGAGAGATCAAGCTTGTCCCGTGCTTTGCATGTTAATACAAAGAAGCTGTATTATAGTAGTGACTTTGAAAAAAACAGAAGAGAATAATAGTGGAAGTTTGTGTTAATATTGAAAATAACCAACATTTAGCATGGCTTACAAGCTAAAATGTCAGTATAGATACTCCCGTGTATTGCAGCAAGATGGATCAGGGCAGACAGTTACCTAAAACGTTGGGGGTTTTGGAGTGTGTTACAGGCAACATACTTATTATATTCATGTAAACTAAGGACTTCTGCTTAATCAAAATAGTAAAAGCAAATACCCTGATCGGTGGGGATTTACTTAGCCAGTCCTATTTGGTTAAGCAGTATGTGAGATGATGTCTTGTGTGCCTGAAATTCACAGAAACACAAGACTAATTATAGCTAAACAAAAATTATTGATAGGAAAAAAAGCTGAGTATGAGTTTTATTTTTGATATAGCAACTGCATTTTTCAGTTTTGCTCTTTGAAAATACTGCAATGATTCACAGTAACTACCTGCCAGAATATTGAGTTTATTTCCTTGGCTGCCATAGCTGAAAAGATATTTGTGCAGCATTTCTGGTCATGTGAAAAATAAGCCTTTAAAATCAGGTCCAGGTAGGTGCCAAGTTCAGGCCTGGCAAGACCTAAAGATCCCTTAGTGTTGCTTGGATTTGAGACCTCCAGCATCACATTACTCACCACTGGTCAACAAAGCAGGTGCAGACTGAAAAAAGGGAGTGGAGGTCCTCTAACGCTAACTGCTGCAGAGTAAATGTTTTTGCATCACATAATCATGATGACAGTTTCCCAAAGGGTTTATATCACTAATGCTATGCTATGGATTACCTTCTCAAACAAGAAGATATGAGTTATCACAGAATGAAGTTTAAATTTATTTTCTGAACTCAGTTAAGCTGAAAAAAAAAAGAAAAAAAATAGATTTCACAGTAGAAGTAGGAGAATATACATTATTAATACTTGGAAGAAGCTACATTGATAAATAATACATTACAAGCTTGCCAAAAAAATGTATCATGGAACACCTTCATCTCATCGAGGGTCCTTTAAGAAGACAGGCAGGTTCGGATGGAATATCGGCATCCAGTGATGAAAAACCACTGACTATCCTGCTGAACACGGAATTTTTTATTTAGAACGTTTGCTTTTGAACATATTCAGCAGGGAACTCCCACCTTGCATGTCTCACAGTAATGAGGAGTATAACAAAGGAAAAAGCTCTAAACATTATATATTTCTATCAGAGTTGTTTGACCTGCAGGTATCTATTGGCCCACATTTCAGGAAAATGAGACACTTCAGAAAACTGATACTTTCTTTATAACTAGAAGGAAAAATGAATCTGAATGATTTTATTAGTATAAATTTATTTCCAAGAGTGTTTTATATGTCCTGCCAGACTCTTCTTTAGTACACTGACTTTCTGCATTAGTATGCATGTTTCATTATTAAAGATAGAACTTTTTTTGTAAATATTAAAAATATATGTTTCATACCAAAGTTTGATTCTTGTCAAAACCAGAAAAAAATAAGGCAAAGACTGAAAGGGAAAGTACTTTTCCTATCATAGCAGCCACATTCAAGCAATTAAGTGAAAATATGGTATAATGTAACATTGCTTTTGAGCAGAGAAGAGTGAATAAAAGCTGTTTCTGTGAGCATGCGTCCTGGTCCAGAAGGGAACTGATGGCCTTTCTCTCTCAGCTACTCATGTACGTGATAGCTGCTTCAGTAAAAAGTCAGTTCAGTACAAACTTCGTAGAAGCTAATAGGCTAACCCTTAATGCATCAAGCGTTAGACCAGTCTGAGGAAGCTGCAGGGACAGCTGTGGCTTGTTTCCAACTCTTAAAATAAGCTTCAAGAAAGAATGGATGGGTTATATTTACTTCAACATTTAAATGACAAAAACTGTATAATTAGTAGGTATAAATTATACTTTATGGAATCAAACCAATTAAGTGAAGTGGTTGATTCGTATCTTGTAAGGTTATTGTGCTTTATTTTTCCTGTCTCTTTCTTTTGTTCACTGATGACAGAGTGGCTGTGAAAGCAATTCAGAGAAATAAACCCTTATACGCTGAGCAACAAAAACACATGTGAATCATTTTAGTCAAAGGAGTAGTATGTCTTTTTATTTTAATATGACTTAAATATACTTGTAGAGGTTAAAGCCCATAGATAGAAGAAATGCAATGGAAATTTTTAATTTATACAGGTTTTATTCTGGTATTAGCAAATAAAAGACCGTTCTCAAGTATCTTATGAAATCAGCAATAAGTTTGGTTTATTTTTAAGGTGTGTACTTTTAATGTGACACCCCCTTAATTTACTTTTCTTATTCAGTAGAACTGTTTGGCTAAAGCTGTGTTTAATCATCTCATTTCCAACTCACAGGAGAAGTCAATATTGTAGGGGAATGATTGAAAACTGGTTTTAATAGAAGAAAAATTAATTAAGGTTTTGACTCAATACTTGAATTTTATCTACTTCTGCATATCTTGGCTTTAAAAAAAAAAAGTTTCTCTGATGGTTAGAATCCATTATCTCAGGGCTATTTTGCAACCACATTTAAAATGTTCAGATGACTGTAGAACAATCCCTTGACATCACAAGGGCCAGTTTTTTGCTGTCATTGGTCTTTCCAGAAGCATACCAGTGAAATCCATCATGTTAGTTGGCATAAAAAAGTGTGGTAAATTTCCAGAACTGCTAACATTCTGGGAAACAGAAATGCCACTATTCATCACTCTGGTAATGACACCTTAAATAAGGCAAGGTTGAAGGATCATTCCCGGGACCTTGCACATCATCTGCCCATCCATACTGTAGGATTTTGCAGCTAATTTGGTTTGGATTTCAAGAGTGGCCAGTACAATGCATTTAAGAGAATATATTTAATTCTCAGCAGTGGAAACAACAGTCGTAGCTAGAAAAGTCAACAAGATGAAACAGAACAATTCAGAAACTAGAATAAAATATCTTTCATAGATGCAGTTTCAGGAATTTCAAAAATTTCAGTGAAAAAAAAAAGGACCTTTATAACAGATACCTAGCCTTTTTTTATCTTAGTCCTATAAACTTTGCATGCTACTTGAATGACCTATTATCTATTTCACAATTATGATATTAGGAATAGAGTTTACATATTATTACTCTCTAGATAGCATCTGTTTTCAGTGACTATTTATTGGTAATAGAATGTTTTAATAGGTTTACTTTCAATTACTAAAATCTGCAGGAATACTTTGAAAGAAACAACAACCAAATTCTAAACTGGGAATAGCCTGGCTATACATACTTTGGCATGCATACTCTATAGATTGAAAGTCCAAGTTATGCACTTATATACACGGAGAAGCTTAGTGCAATACAGAAATTGCACATAGGCTATTTAGCATAGATTTTATATATAAAAGCAGGTCAATTTTGTTCCCTCAGTAAACTCAATGTGGCTGATTCCGTTATGTGGCTTTGAACAAGTCTTGCTCAGATTTTATTGCAAAATTGGGTTCAGATAGAGAGTGCAAATAAAAGGTCTTCTGATCCACGAGAACTATAAAGAAAAATCCTTTATCCTACTTCTTTGGATGAGTGGCCTACGAAAGAGAAGTTCCTTATATATTCGTGTCTTCTTTTAAAGATTTCAGAATAAAACAGATGCCACCTAGTAGTAAATTAAACATTTGCAGAAAAGGACTGTATGATTAAGAAATTATTCTGTTCACTAACCTAAAAAATTAAAATAATGAAAGCAGATGTTTTGATTAAAATGAAAATGAAGAAGATTTATTCCCTCCCTATTTGGCCAGTTTGCTAGAAAACTTACTTGGGATTAAGGTTCAGAGCTCTGATCTGCCTAATTAAGTATTTTAACCAGCCAGTCTGCCCAAATTTCTGGGAAGTTATTCTACCCACTGCAATTTAGAAAGGAAAGTATGGCTTTCTCTTGGTACTCATGTTAAAAGTTGTTGTGCTTTTTGTACAGCACTTATATCTCCACTGGCTCTCAGAATGAATACAAATCTATCTTGCATTGATTAAAAAATTTGCCTGGCAGATAAGGTGCCCTGATTCATTTCCAGCAATTAATTACGTATTTGGTACCAAATGGGGGATAGTTACACAGGACAGGTGGTCAGATTCATTGCAGACTAGCTTGCAGGCAATGATTAGGTGGGAGACCGAGTCAGAGCTTGCTTTCAATCAGAAAGGGAGGGAAGGTTGAATCTTACTCTGCTCCATCTTTGTTAATTTTCTAACTGCTCTGATATAAGACATAAAGGGAAAAAGGCATTAACATAGTTTTGTAAACTAAACTTAAATATTTTAATGTCAGAAAATCTTAAGCAAATCTGATTTCCTTTTGCCTGTGTGTGTTGGGTAAACTAAAACTGTATTTTTGAGTTGAACATATATTTTAACTGACCATTTCAAGGGCTGATGGAAGACAGGAGTGCAAAGACTCCAGAAATGGGCCCGTGCGATCGTAAGCTAATCATGAAACCAGCAGCCATGCAGAGATTATAATAATTTTGGATTGTGATACTAGTGAGTCCCACCAGCAAAACTGTAGTCAAATCATGAAAAATTCTAGCAGCATTGACTTGAATATGTGTTGTATATGTGTATTTGTGAATAAATACTAACAGACCAGTATGTGCACAGTAGTCTTACAGGAATCAGAGGAGGATGTAGGATAACTCGTCTTTAATCCAAGTTCCATCCAAGTCTCACATTTCTGTATTACCTGCATCTCTGTCTTCTACTCCTCTGGCCTTCTCTTTCCTCCATATCCCCTCTATCCTTACAGTCAACATGCACTTTTGTCTCCCTTCTCCTAAATGAGACACAAATTTATCGTTGATGTCATTTTCATGTTCTAACTACAGTGTGAGCATGTCCTCCTTCTCCCCCCAAAATGTTTGGGCTTTTTTCCCCCCCAATAATAATGCTGCTATAATAAATTATTGTTTGGTGGCTTACTTGCAGCTCTGTGTCTCTCCACATTTTGCTGTACTGAGATGATGAGTTTCTACCATCCTAAATAAGCTCTTTACAGCTTTGTCTTCTTTGGCTTGGCCACAACACTTACCAGTTCAGTGATCCTTGCCTGCTCCAAGTCCACCAGAGTTAGCTACACATTTGACAGATAGTCGTAAAAAAGCTGCTGTACTTTTTTTTTTTTTTTTTTTTCTACAGCACCACTTAATTGGGTGTGGTTATAGGCCTTTTTACATAGACTAAAAGAAGGTATACAATGGCTTGTTTTATTTTGCTTTGAAGACTCAAGGAAGAACATGAGAGCACTGGGGATTGTTCCTAGACATTTAAATCATCCGTACTGCTCGCCTTAGCACTGGGCACAGTTTTGACAACACCAAGTAAAGCTTTCTTGGAGAAATTCAGGGCATATGGAGAAATTAGTACAGATCAGGAACAACTCTGCAATCACTTTCTGTGAAGCTGACCTATTTTGGTGTGGGTAAAAGAACTTAATAACATGGAAATAGGCCATTCTATACTGGCTATCTTCCGGGCTGCAGAGTACAGCTGGTACATGAAATTTCTTTGTACAGTTGTATCTTTTTTGAGCCTTTTATTTGCAATTCAGGTCTTGCAGTCCACCTTGGGTCACAGCACCCGACAATTAAGTAGACTGCTGTTACTATTTCTGTGTGTGATAGAGTTGACATAAAATTGAACATCTATACAGATTTTGATTTACACTTAACGCCATCTTTGTCTTACTTTTTTCTTACTCCTTTCCACATCAGAATTCTTCAAGCATTTCCAGTAACAGATGACTTGCCCCCAAAGTGGATATAGTCTTAGTAAAAGCTCCTAGAAACGTCTTTTTTTTTGGTAGCTATCACTGTTGCATGATCTTGGTCTCAAAGCATGTTGAAGAGTGAAGCGTTTGGTTCAGACTGAACAATGACATAAAACCAAATGAAAACACAATATTTAAAAAAAAAAAAGTGAGAAAAACTAAAGGTAGAAATATTCAGTTACTATAGATTTTCAAAACACTAAATGTTTAGTTAATTTTATATCTGCTACACTTATACTTTTTTTTAATCATTCTCAAGTGTGCATAACTAGCAAAGGCTATTCTTGGAGGACTGTTTGGAGTACTGACTGAAGAAACAAGAACGCCTTTAAAGTTCTAAACTGAGAGAGCCTGAACCCTGAGCTGCAAAGCAGAGCATGAAAACAAATATAGCTATTTATTGATACTGTTCCATAACCAATGAAAAAATGTAGGTAATTTGTCACTAGGGAAAAATATAATGCTCTGATTGCACAATAAGAAATAGTCCAAGAAATGCAAATGAACACAATAGTGGTTCAAGGTAAATATTATGTATTGGTCATAAAATTCTATTGTTAGTCTGCACTTATCCAATTCATTTTCCCCTTATCATCAGGTTTAAGAGGTAGTTGGTCATTAACAGCAAGATTTATAAGTCAATTATTTTTAAACACATCATTATCATCATAGTATATTATTATAATTAATAATTGTATTTTACATCTGCTGCCTTCTGTATAGAAGGTGTAAGCAGATGTAGTTCATAGAAATTCAACAGCCTTTGGCAGGAATCATGACATTCATTCCACCCCAGTGTGTTTTCTGTGGGGAGCAGCAAAGAAATCGTTCATTCAAAACAAGGAGGGTAATTAGACTGGATGCATGAAATTGTCCATGGTAACCTTGGTATGGCTTAAAAAGCATCATACATCTCCACCTTCTCTCTGATACTGTAGAGTAGCTAGGACTACAGATTGAACAGCAAGAGGTTGCCTTGCAACACCTTGAGAATTGGTTGCAAAGTGACTCACAGACTGCAGTGTAAATTGCTGCATCACCATCCATTCTGGCAGCAGCTGCCTTTTTCCCCAAGGCTTTCTGCCCAAGGAAGAAATCAATACTGCTTCTGAGCATGGTAAGCTGACTTCCTAAAAATTTAGAGGCTGCAGTGCAACATGAAGTGAAACAAACCATATGTAATTATCTAAGTATAATTACAGTAGTTGACGCTCGTGATTTTCAGAAATACCTAACAGCCACGTTTTTAGTCAGATTTTAAGGAGTGCTCCAGTCCTTGGAAAATTAAATGAGATGCCCAAAAAGTGTCTTGCAACAATCCGGAGGTTCTTACTGACAGCAAATGGAGCTGCAGATACCAAGCTGTTTTGAAACTGTCATCTCTGAGTTCGAAATACATTGTTAGTTGAATTTTTTGCATAAAGAATGTTATACCTAACAGAAATATTCTAGAGGAATTCTTTTAAGTTTTCTCTTGAATTCATGACAATTGTTTTCTCCACAGCAAATTTCTTGATCTTATTAATGTAGTCATCGGTGCTGTAAGAGAAGGATCTATAATTAAGCACTCACTACCTACAGATTTCATTGCAAAAGGAGTAGTATCTATATTGAGACCTCACCTTTAAGCACTTAGATGATATAAGCATTACTTTTGATAAGTTGATCATACTTGCTGCGAAGTACAAGACTACAAATGTGAAGCCAATGGTCATCCTATTGTATCATTATTTTTTGGTCTATATAACTACTAAGCTGCAAGTATTTTAAGGAAAATACATGCAGTAAACCAAAACTTGGAATAAAGAGTGGTAAATAATTATGCACTTGTACTGGATGATTTCACATTTTTATCTTTAAAAATAATAATTTTCTGCTTCAGACCGTGCCAAAATGGTAAAGAAAAGTATTATATATTTTAGGGAAGACCATTTGCATAAAATTTACCCAATGAGCAAGATAAAATAAAAGCTTCTTTTGAGTAATACAGACATTGAGCATGTTTTGTTTAGGTGATTTTAGGCATGCAGCTTAGGTGTGACTCAGAGGACTAAAGATAGGGACCTGATTTCTTTAGTCGATGGAGAGAAAAATGATTCTTCCAATATAAATGATTTAGAGCACTTGGCTCAGATCCTCAAGTAGATGGTTGGACAACATTCTTAAGAGTGAATGAATTGTAGTAAAATTGTGTTATTATATTTTGTGCCAAAGTAATAAAGAAAATATGAAAAAGCTCCCACAAGATATTTAAGGAGAAGAGATGTTAAGCGAAGCATTACAAACACTGTGTCCCATCCTTGGCAATATACTTTTTATCATGTTAACGTTTCACATATATCATGCAATTTAAATTTTATAGAGGGAATAAGTGTATTGATTTATTTCATGGAGACGGTGTGATCACCAGAATATTTCCAATAGACCTACCTGCTAAATGGCAATTACATGCTGCCTGAGATTCTGAAAAAGGAAAGACATTTCCTCCTAAAATCTATCCTTTTTCTATCCATAAGGCATATTGCAGCTTAGTAGTTCTTTATAACTACTATATAATTTACATAAAACTATTTGATTCAAGCTTTTAGAGTATATCCCAACAAAACCCAACATTTTTTTTTTTTATTATTATTATTGTATTTTCAAGTTTCTTTTTACTGACTTTTTGTGTTTGGTAATAATTTCTTGATCAGTGGACTGGATCTTAGCAGAACAGTTCTTTGTTAGTCATGATACTTAATGCAGCTGGTCATCTATAACTGGATTTTCACATAAGCCTTCAGATATGCAGGAAGAACTTCGTCTAATACATGAGTGCATTGACAAAGTCAAATTTTACACAGATGACCATTTAGCCACTGCTTTTCTGTATAGCAAGACAAATGGAATGTGATGTAATCATGGTGGGATCTTTTCAACACAGTAATAACAGCATGATTAAAGCAGTTACTCGGGAATTAATTTGGTCTCCTCATCTTGTCAGAGTTCAACTCCATATCAGCTAGGAGAAAGCCTTAATTATAAACGTAATTCTAGTTTTAATTAATAATATGAATTATAAACGGAATTCAAAGTTCTAGAAACATGAATTTTCCTCCCCTCCTAGTAAAACTGCCAACCTACAAAAGAAACATTAAGATTCTTCAAAGAAGATTATTATTCTTGCCTATTTACGAGGACAAACACATCTGAGTGTCTGTGGCTCTAAAGAACTGTTTCTAAAATTCTTTCTGCGTTCTGCAGTTAAACAGAATGTTCTCTATTCTCTTTGCTATGCCCAGCACTCTTTGGAGACAGAAGCTGTGGGTCTGAATATCTTCAGCTGAGAAAATGAACTGGCATTTCCCAGTTCCTGAAACCTTGCTCCAACAAGGGGGATATGTTCTGTGACATAAAACCCTCTGTGGCATAATAACCTCTGACATGGAATGTGGAATTTTATTTTTAGAAAGCTTTCTGACAACAGCTTATCAGTCAAAAAAAAAACAGCGAATGGTTAAACTGAAATTTTTCAATGTACAAGAATTGTAGCAGGTATGATGAACTTTTTTTTTCCCTTTAGGGAAAGAAAAAAGAGTATGGCCTCAAAAACTCATTCTGCTAGCTCGCCTGAGGGGCCGATAGCAGCTGCTAAGCCAGAACTCTAGCCCTGGGAAAGCTTCATCATGAGGATTACCCTAAGTTTGGGCAGGATCAAACTCAAAAGAGGTTTTATTTCTGCTCATTTTCCCTTGAACTGGGGACTCTTAGACATCCAGGATCTCTTGAACATAAGAAGTTCCATCTAAACATGAGGAGGAACTTCTTTGAGGGTATCAGAGCACTGGAACTGGCTGCCCAGAAAGGTGGTGGAGTCTGTCTCTGGAGACATTCAAAACCCACCTGGATACATTCCTGTACAACCTGCTCTAGGTAGACCTGTTTTGACAGGAGCATTAGATTAGGTGATCTCCAGAGGTCCCTTCCAACCCTGTATCATTCTGTTATTCTAGTCTGGGGAGACAAAGGTCTTGCTAGGTGTGGACTTTACACTCCACAGCAGAGAACGAGGAATTTTTAAGAATGGTTTTTCTTTATCTAGTGAGGCTATAATGAGGAGCACAAGTCTTATGAGGAGCAGCTGAGGGAACTGGGGTCGTTTAGCCTGGAGAAAAGGAGGCTGAGGGGGAGAAGTTGCCACTCTCATCAACTACCTGGAAGAATGTTGTAGCAAGGTGGGTGTTGGTCTCTTTTTCCAAGTAACAGGTGATAGGACAAAAAGAAAGGGGCTCAAGTTGTATAGGGGAGGTTTAGATTGGATGTTATGAAAAATTTCTTCACTGAAAGGGTTGTCAGCCATTGGAACAGGCTTCCCAGAGAAGTGGTTGAGTTGTCTCTGGTGGTATTTAAAACATGTATAGATGTAGATAGTGCTGAGGGACATGGTCTAGTACTAATGTGGCAGCGCTAGGTTAATGATTTGACTTGATGATCCTAAAGCTCTCTTCCAGCCATAATGATTTTATGATTCTATAAACCCTGACTTAGAGCAGTGGGCTTGAGAATGGAAGAACTCTTGCCATCACTGAAGTTTTATCAATATATACCAGGCTGTGTGTGATCTGCATCAGAGCACACAGTAACAAACCCCATCCTTTCTCTTCCCTTTGCAAGGTCACAGCCCCTATGGGACCCAGAGCTAGGAGAGTCGTGAATATGTCTCACTGCTGGGCTAAATCACATCTTCCCAGCATGTACATCAGATGCTGATGATTAGGCTGATTAGTGCTACATGATGTAACAGGTTTAGTATCTGCTTGTTGTAGTAGTATCTTGTCTTTTGCCTGTTACACTAGTGTTAAAACACCAGCATGTAAAAGTGAACTGTTGTCTTTGGCTTCTTCCTCTTTATAATTAAAAAGACAGAATTCAGAATTATAACCTGGTGAAGATAAGAACTGAAATGCCTTAGTAATTTAAGCTAACAAGAATATAATAATATACATAATCTTTTGTGGTTTTTTTAATGAGAAAAAAAAAATTAGATCAAAGCCAAAGGAATTATTTTATTTCAATATTGTTGCCTATAAGTCATGATTAGCTGCAATGTAATACTTCAACAGCTGCCAAAGCGAACTTAAAGAAAAAGCAGGAGAGGATAATCCTGCATATACACAGTACATGTATGGTGACAGATTTTAAGAAAAGCTCAAATAGCTTGGTTGAGGGCCATTATGCATTTAGCTTAAGTCCTTAGGTGCTAACCTGGGTTATTTCCTAATGATTGTTTTGCTGGTGAGATGTAATAATGATATTCATTACTTATTCTCATCAGAATTGAAAACCTGTTTGGTAAATGATGGTGTGCCCCTAAAGTGCAGGTGTGGAGAAACAAAACAAAACAAAACCCTTTGCAAGTAAAAATCAAACCCCAAAACACCTTTTGAGCCTTAAAACCTAAACCTAATCTAATCATGTCAAAAGAACTGTAAATGTGTGCTGAATTTCAGTCAATATGACTGATTGCCTGTCACTTGCTGAGCTCTGATTTCTTCCCGCTATGTGCTTTGGAACCATCTTTGATTTAGAAACTCAGAGGCAGCAAGTATTAGTTGTTAGCTCACCTCTACCTTGGTTTCCCGAATGCTTCTGGGGCTGAATAATAAGCCCTATCAGTCATTTCAGCCTAAAAGCTGAAAAAAACCCAGCATCATCACTCATTTATTTTTATGATCTGTATTGATGCTGCTCAGCCTGAAACTCTGAGGAAGTTTCACACCTTGAGTCACATAGACACGATACAGGCTTTGTAGGGGAATGTCTGCATGGTTATGTTAAGCTACATAATAACTTTCTCTAGTTTTGGATTAGGGGTTGAATTTTAAGTACAATTTAAGTGTAAAGTGTTGCATAAATTAAGCATGCCATCTGGAATATGACTTAATAACTTTTTTTTTTCCTTAAAATTCAATTTACAGCAGAGCAAAGTCTTGACCGGGCAATATGCATTGCTACTAGCTGTATGTGAAAGTATTCCAACGTGCATGCAACGTACATGACTGAAATCAGTAGAAGCATAACTAGTTTTAGCATCTAGTTTCATCGTCCAGTCTGAGGGAAGTAAGGGCTTGCTCCTTGGGTACATGCCATGTCACTCATTCTTTACAAAACCCAGCAGCAAACTTAGAAAATACATTTAGAAGAGAATTATGCAAGTAGAAGGAAAGATTTTTGTAGGCAGAGAAGTCACACGAGACAATGTACAAAATTTGACAGACCCATTTGAGCAGCATAACCAGCTGCTGCATAAGTTTGTCTGAGCTGCTTGTTCCATCTTCCTTGGAAGCTGAAGAGAACAAGGTTTTCCAGACCTTTGGGAGTAAAAGACTATTACTCTTTCAATATGCTTCTACAGCAAATGGAGGCAGTAGTGTATACAGGCAAAATGGATATAAAAACTGAATAATGTTAAACTGTCATAGCGAGTCCACAGCACAAAGAAATGTCTTATAGAAACAGAAAAATAAAAATCTGCAGAACTGCCTTACTGATATACGTGCAACATGTATCCATCATTTCAAATGTCCTCTGTACAAAGACTATTTTCTGGTGGCAAAAAAAAAAAAAAAAAAAGGTTTTTGTGCTATATACATCGTATTCTCTTGAAGTTTTTCCCTGAGCTGGCATAAATATACATTACTTGTTTTCCTTTTTTTTATTCGGAAAGTATGTTGTCACAGTAGCACCATTAACAGCTTCCATATGCTTTGAAGATACTATTACAGGAGGACGATGACAGTGTAATTACATAACTACATCTTCAGAGATCTGACTCTGGCAGAGTTGAACATTACTTCAGAGTTTCAAATTAATCTGAATGACCCGATCTTTATTGCTGTTGAATTTCTGGAAGTGATGAAATGCCAAGTTGTTGAAAATAACTGATAAAAGCCTAAACAACCTGAAATGAGTAATGCAGTGTTTCTTTGACTTCATCTAAGTCCCATAAGTTTTACAGCCAGGTACAGTATTTTATAGAGAAGTGTTTGCTTTAATGAATCTGAGTGCTCTTCAGTTCACTAAGAATAGATCAACTAGGCAAAGAAGGAAAAATCCATTATCATATGCTTTTACTTTTTATGTGTTCCGAAATTGTGGCTGTAAAGGGCAAGCACTGCAGCAATGATTTCTGTCATACAATGTAAGTATCTGTAAAAGACCCAGCCATCAGCAATAGAACTATATTGTGGAAATGCAATATGAGACTCAGGTGTGGGCAGAACCCTCTCGGTCCCCTTTTCTTTCACCTCTTCTGAATAACTTGCATAGCAGAGACCCAGTGTTACTTATATTTGTAAGTGACATTAGATAATAGGAAAATTTGTAATTTTATTCTTTACTCAGAGTCATTGCAGTACAACTAAGAAATAGCTGAGGCTTCTCTGTCTTTATGATAATTTGCATCTTAGTGCTTCTTTCCAGCTACTAAAACGAAAAGAAGTAATAAAGCTTTCTTTAGTCCATTCCCTTGGAAAAAGAGAAAGGAAAGGTTCCTTTAGTACATTCCCTTGGAAAAAGAGCGACATGGTAATCGCACAACCTTTAGCAGCTCAGTCAATGGGCACTACAAATTCCCACATGGTAATGCCCAAATGTGGTTGCTGACATGAGCAGGCTTTACTTACAAGAATTTTGTCAAAGTAAAGCAAGTTTTGCCTTCAGATATACTTAGCATACTAATGGACAGAGGGAGGAAGCATACAGGACTCATTTTTTTGAAGGCAATCAAATAGACAATTACATACATACCATGACCCAAACCACTAGCTGAAAAAAGAGTAGGTTTGCTCCTAATTCAGCAGTGCTAATGTCATTGTTTTTCCTCACCTGAAACTATAGTAAAGCTGAAAAAGCTGACACAGCATGCATTGTAAGGAGATAACCACAGGGAGCAGCGTCTGCTGTGTAATTCAGCAACTGGATGTGAAAGTCATCTGTCCTGCTGTTACATGGTATACAACTTCTCAGAGCTTATTTTGTGAAGCATGACTGAATAACTACCAGGCGGAAAGCTCTGAGACATCCCCCTAATATGCCTCCCACTAGCCACAGGTGTCTGTCCTCATATGCTATTGAAAGCAGGTGTAAATTTCCTCCTACATGTTCACATATAGAGCAGCAGAGAAGTTTTCCTGCACTGAAGCCACTGCTCCATGAGAGCTGTTGGAGGACGACTCAGGAAAACAAAATGCACAACCGATGGAGCAAGCAAATGCCAGCTTTGTTCAGGGACAGGATGAAGTAATTCAATCACCCTGGGCCCACTGAAATCAGCTCCAGAAGCTGGTGGTGGGTTTGATTACAAAGGCAGCTGTGTGCAGGAAGGTGAGCACTACCTGCCCGCTGGAAATACTCACCATGGTGGTGTTTGCTACCAGCTGTGCAAAGTAACAGCTACAGAGAGACATGCAGCTGAGCAGGGAAGGCAGGTGCTTCAGCAGCAGTGGAATAAACCAGGGCCCAGTGGTATATACTAAAGCCTGCTGCTGCTTGATAACATTAAAGTCAAGGGTGACTCATAGTACTTTGGACCTTTTTGCTGTTCTAATTATTATGCCTATTTCTTTCACATAGCAGTTTCCCCAAACAGAAGCCTTTTGTCCTCACATATTAGTAGTAGGGTTAAGTGTGTGATTT
>VZRU01008893.1:22139-53560 GCA_013398155.1 Pedionomus torquatus | reverse complement strand
TTTTTTTTTTTTTTTTTTTTTTTTTTACCTTCTATTGCCATTAAGAGTAAGTAAAATGAAAGTAAAAATGTGCAGAGCTAAAAAGTTATATTTGGCACTGAAATTTTAGTAAGAGCACCCTCTGGTGGCTAATGTATAGATAGTACTCTATATCTCTCCCCACACATACACCCTATGCCACCCATCCCGGAGTTATACATGTAATTATGATACTGAATATTACAGAAATGGCCCAAAATCCTTTTTTCCGTTGATTTTTTTTCCTTTCAGCCACTGTGAAATGCACACATGTATTTTCTCAAACAAAATAAAAATTCAGGTACTGAAAACTGTTAAACACAGAGAGAGGAAAATGCTTATAAGCATATACTGTCTACAAGTAGAATTTAATTAAAAATAGAAATATAGATAAATATCAAGAGATAGAGTTGCTAAGGCCTTTACAGCGTTACTGGACCAAATCTAGAAACTAAGGGAAATTAGCATGGTCAGTGAGTTAAACATGCATATCTCTTTATAATCCTTTGTTAGTTTAATGTCATCATTTTAATTGGTTGATTTAGTTTTGTTTATTTTGCACAGGCTTCGTGGTTTTAATCAGATATACTGTGTTAATTATCAAGAAATCCCAAGAATTACTATCTCTTTGACACAGGTATCTTCCATTTAAAAGTACCCGAGTCCTCTCATGTCGGTTCTGCCATTGGAAGGATCAGAGCTGTGGACCCTGATTTTGGGAAAAATGCAGAAATTGAGTACAACATAGTTCCAGGAGACGGAGGAAACTTGTTTGACATCACAACAGATGAGAACACCCAGGAAGGAGTCATCAAATTGAAAAAGGTATGTGGCAGCAATGGGGAGTATGTACCTGTGGCTCATGTGATAAACTAGGTAAGAGAATTAAAATTTGTACAATTTTACTTCGTAAGTAACACAGTAGTTTGTATCTTTATTAGTATCTGTGGTTGTGATCTTAGTCTTAAAAGAGACTGGAGTTTAGTTTTTCTTCTCATATACAGTCAGGTATGACTTCATAAATAATGTCAGTTTTAGTGGCAGAGAAGTAATTCTTATCTCTGTCTATGAAGTACAATTTCTGTTTTTTGGAAGCTTCCCACCTAAAACCGTATAAGAAAGGCTACAGTTCAGGGCATGGGATTGAAGAGCTATATTTTGCATTTGAGATGATATATTTATTTTATTTTTCAGCATTTTGCTTTGAAATTTTTAATTTTATGTTTGTTATTTTAATAATGAAGCTGTTGTACAGTATCATGGTGAAGAGTTTTTACTCAGGAAAGGAGTCCCAAGTGGTTGCAAATTGACATGTCCTCCTTCCAGTCTCCTAATAGTGTCCCAAATAGCTGGTTATCAGATATCCCTAAAAAGGAGCACACTGCATCTCAGCTGTTGCTGTTGCTTTAGTGTACTGGAATACAGTTCAAGGTGACTGAATTTATGAATTTTGAAGATGGAAAGGATAAGAGTTATTTGGAATTTAGCGATGAAAGGACACAATATGAAGGATCCAAAACAGGGACAGTCCCATTTCAATGAATGGTTGTCGTCTGAGCCCAAGCATGTGCATATACACCAATGATCAACATGCTCAGTAAGAAGAAATCAGATCATTTTGAAAGGCCGGGTTATGTTTTACAGACAACTCATGCTTGTAAGTGTAATTTTTGTAAAACAAACATCTATGAGCTGAACACTCCAGAAGGATCTGGGAAGCAAAGAGTTCTGGACATGTGTAAGACCAGCTTTAGGAAAAAAGAAGCTTTTGTGCCAAGAAAATTTAGAATTTAGCTACTTAAATTTCTCCTGTTTCTGACTATGGAACTACATTTTCATTACATGCATTCTAACAATGAAATTCCTGGTTTCAGCCGCTTGACCTAGGAAATAGTAAATTATCCATGGGTGCATTAAGAGACCAGATGGTGTCAAGCCACTTACTCTTCTGCTAGATTTAGTGACATAAAATGGAAGCTACCATACCCACAGGAGATAATTTGTCAATGAAACACAAGCTCTTTGCACTCTTCACACCCCTCCTTTTCTGAGTAAAAGTTAGAATGTACTGCTTCCTCCTTATGTGAATTTGTAGACTTTGTTGGATTTTTAAAAATCATTCTGATCACCTTTTTTCCTCTATGCAGATGACTCAAAAATAGCTCCACCTGGAGCTGTCAGGCTCAATGGCTTCATGCCCCTCTATATGCAGCTGGAAACAGCAGTGAGTGGGAACCATTGAAAAATGAGTGTTTGAGCATCAAGAGTAGGTTTTCAATAGGATTCAGTTCTCCCTAAATCCCAGATGTGCTACTTGCTTTTATACACAGCAATGGAATTTTTCTGTACTTATGGTTAAGTATTAGACTGTATGGATGAAACATCTGAGTTGGCAATGCAGGTTTAAACAGCATGCATATAAGATTTATTACCAATGGAGCATCCACATATGAATTTGCCTGATACAATTATCTTAGGACCAGCATAGTCAAAATATCTGGCCACTATTGAAATTGCTATATGGGGAATTATATAATATCTAACTGAACCACTATTTTTTTTTTTAAACCAATTAATTACACAATTAATTCTATATCCAGATACTTTAGAATTGATCATTATATTTCATTGTGTTTATTTAGTCTTTTCAGTAATAAGGCATATCCTAAAGTTTAGGGCACTTTTACAACAGCAGAACATCTGTTGATGTTGCCTAATGTAAATGATAGATCTCTGTGACTCAACTGGAGAGTAAAAAAATATAATCCTAATCCCTTCTTAATGTTCTTCATCACAGTAAGCCTGGGGATAGTGACAGGCTGTGAAGGTCAGGATATGCCAGCTTTGTTCTGTCAAGGAACGTGGAAGTAAAATAAATGCAACACACAGCTCAGAATGCCTTTATACAGACCCTACATATTGCCCTTCACAAAACTTTTCTCAGAGAAAAGGTCCCATTCAGTAATATTTGAATGATCCAAGTGCTTTAAAAAATTTTGGAATCATCAGGAATCCATCCACTTAAATTCCTTCCTGGATCCCAGGTTAAACAAGAGCAATCCGGATTCTTAAAGATACTGTTAAGTGAGTTGACTTTGCATATGCTCTCTACACTTGTAATAATATAAATGTGTTTCCATGGATTGCAGTTTTCAGATTGTCAGAAGTGCTGGGCATTCACAATTCTGTGGACACCTATTAAAATGCACATTACTTGTACTGTGCAAGCTTGCAACAGCACTATTCATATGCCTACACAGAAGCAATTTGACTTTGCATAGTGTTCAAAACACTGATTTGACCTTGTGCGACTATGTAAATATTTAAGTTAGGTATGTACTGAAGTCCTTCTTTAAATCAAAGCTGGTGAATGAATAGGACCAGCACTTTAAATGATGAATTCTTCATAAGAAGCAAAGACACTAATGAAAAGTGCCAGGTGCTTTAAAAACAGGCTTTCACTTTTTTCTATATCACAGCATATTGTGGTGCTGTAAGTGCTGCACTAATTCAGTGCTGAGCCGTTTAAAAATCACTTATAAAGTTTTTTTTGTTTTTTTTTTGAAAACTTCATTGCAGCCACAAACTGTCAGTCACTGCATTGATGCTTTTTTCCTGTTGTTATGCAAAAGAAAAAACAACAAACAAACAAATAAACCCCCCAAAACTCCATCTGATGATAAAACATTGCACGAGCCAAACTTTTCCTTGCAGCTTATTAAATTCATTGGTGGAAGCAAAAGGCCATTCTCTGCTTCTCAGACACAAAATGGGTACCAACACCTATAGCACCTATAGGTGCACATCTTAAATCATCTGGTTTGTTTGCTAATTTATTTTCATGCTATGACCATGGTAAGCTTGATTACGACTATTCTTGTGCTACTTACATAATTTAAAAATGGAATAATTTTTCTTAGATTCTGCTGAAGAAATTATCCAAATGCCATTTAGCACCACTGTGTGGTTAATACTGTAATTGCTTCCTCTCTCTCAAAAAATGGGGGGTGGAATACTACCGGTAAAAAGAGGGGGAAATGTCTGGCTTTAGGACAGTGCTGCATGCAGTTCCCTGTAAGGGTACAAAATATTACTACATTAGCAACAGAATGATCAGTTTCTTTCCTTGTCTAATGCTGCTTTATAGAGTGTTTATTGGAGTTTATTTTTATATAGCATCTGTCATCCTACCTGAATACTTCAGCAAACTACAGTGAGTGTAAGCTACAAGAAGGGTGACAGAAGGGACCAACTCCTTTGTACCGGAGTGTAGTGGCCTCAGGTGGGGCACAAAGTAGTGCCCCCAGATATGGAGGGAAAATGCGTCAGTCCTAAGCAATCTCCTGATTTTATTGAAACTGGTAAGACATCTTTAATGATCATACCTGACAGAAAAAGAAAACAGAAGGGTCCAAGCTTCACTGAACAGTTGGCACTAAATTTATAAACTCATTCTTAGTTTAATAGGATAAGCCCATTGTGTGCAGAAGCCTCTTAATTGGCTCAGTGTTTGCTAATCCAAAAATTAAGCAGGGTTCAAACACTGAGGCTGGCTCAGACATTATTTTACTAATTTCTGCAGTGCCATTAAAACTCAAGAAAATGTTTCTAGGCTTCATCTGGTACGATCCTACAGTGCTGCACTGTACTGGGTGAGATTCTCCGTGTGGGTCAGTGGAAGCTTGGGGAACATCTGCATCTTATTTTTTGTAAGCCGCGTACTACTGATAACTGATCAGGCAACAAAGCTGTATCCATAAAATCACAGCATGTCAGAGAACATAGCACTACATGATGAGAAACAGTAACTTTAGTGATGATAAAATAACAGAAACTGGGAGGACCATGAACAGACCCAGTATCTGCAGGGGGATATTTGGAATGTATACATCCTTGTAACTGCAGAGGATACTTTTAAAAAGCCTTTAATTGGAGTCAGTAGAAGTTTGACTGTTGACTAAGATGAGTTGTTTTGCTCATGGGACAGCCTGTGTATGTCGTGCTGGGGCATTGCTATAATGTAAAATAGCGTATGTACACCATAATAGCGAGCATAAGGCAGACTCCTGGTGTCCCTCAGCCAGAATTGCATTACTACTGCTACTACTTGCTTTAAAAGCAAGACAGTGTGTAACACTGCTCACCTCACTCCAGAAGCAGAGTCATAGAATCATAGAGTGGTTTAGGTTGGAAGGGACCTTGAAGATGATCTAGTTCAAACTGGGTTGCTCAAAGCCCCATTCAACCTGGTCTTGAACACTTTCAGGGCACTTCAGGTGTGTGCATAGGCAGTCTCTGCCTATAATTATAACCCATGAATTTGTGTGAGTGGGAATTGTGGGTTTGCATTTTGAGAAAGAAGAGCAGGTGGTATTAAGTCCTTTGGAACTTCAGAAAGTGGTGATTGGGTGTAGGTGCAATCATGAAGACCCTGGTAGCCTCAAAGGAGAATGAAGAGTGAGGAAGGGAAGATCTTCAGTCTCTGCAGTTTGCAGATACCGCTGGTGGTTTGGGTGTTTTTCCCTGGAACAATGAGAGGCAGGTGCAGAAACAGGTAAAATGCTTGAGAGTGGCAAACACCTGAACCCTTGATACTGATCAGCTTCTTCCCTTCCCCAGATATAGAACATACATATATTTTGCCCACTTTCAAATCTTGAAACTCTGACTCCAGATTTGGCCTACAGATCTCCTTTTTCTACTGTGCATTCTCATCTCTGTTATTAATGAATGCTCTTGGTTAACTAGAGCTTCCTGTAATGAATCAACCTGTGCTATAATCCAAATTCTTTCTTTATGCTATTTAAAATCCAGTGCAAAAGTGGAGTTACTGAAACATGTCAATGCACAGCCAGTAGCCTGATGGCAGTATTTCATAAACCTTATAGATGCTCGACTCATCTTCAAGGGGAAAGTGTTGTCAGGTTTTGAGATGGGCACACGTGACACAGAATTGTTTTACAGTTGCACCACACCAGTATGAAGATGAGTGTAAGCTAGTATGTGCTTCCTCTTAACCCAGTGCTACTGTCCTTAACTATCCATATGGCCTAGAGCTTAGAGCATCATCCCAAAATACAGCTTCTCCATCATTGTAGGTGTGGATTGTGAAAGTCTGTATCACAAACAATACTGTTGTATCTCTTATGTGCGAATAAAAAGCAGAAATTTCTGGAGTTTCTGGTCCTGCCTCTTTGGGAAGCAGAGTAAACTGACAGGATAGTTCTTTTCCCACCCTTGTCATTCTTCTAATTGTAATTCATTTATCTTTCAGCCCATTCTTATTTCTTTCAGTTCTTTAACTCTCTCTCTCTCTCCCCCTATCTATCCATCTACCTATTCAATGTATAAATTTAGATACAGATACATCTATGTAGTAGCATTTCTTCTGCCTTGACTATGGGAAACAGTAATATTTCAAAATGTATTTATTTCTAACACGGAGCTGTTTATGTGCTTCCATGGTCATACTAAATAAACCCCTTCACGGTACTTCCAGAGTTGCAAGATAAAGTGATTTGTCAGTATGTGTTATTTGATTTTGGGATTTGTAGAAAGCCTTTGCTGCACACAGCTGTGTATATGCTGATAGTGCTTTACTATGCAACTACATAGAGCAGCTTGTAACCATGACACAGGAAAAGGCAGATAGGGTGGCCAAATACATCTATTGTCACTGGTACTTGGAATATCAATTAGAAATACTCCTCTAATTGTTGAATAGTTCACAGTTAGTAAGACATTGCCTTAATATTAGCAGAAATACTGTTTACTGTGGAAAAATCATAACTTCTGTGCAATAAAAACCTTATTCAAACTTAGCTTTCTGAATATAATTATGTTTATAGAAGGAATAAATATTTCTATTGGTTATTTAAAGCCAAAACCAAACAAAACATTTCTGTGAAGTCATCTCATTAAAATGTGATTAATTGAAAGATGTTTTAATAATCTTGCAGGTTTTTTTCTGTAAGATTTTTAGCATTCTGCTGTGCTTATACCCTTACTGAAAGGTAGCCTGCAAGGACTGCATGGCTTGTGGCTCTTTCCATTAGCACATCTACCCCCAAACATACTCACACATCACAGGAGCCAGATTGAATGGTTTTAATGCAGTTTTGGGGGTATAAAAGACACATTAGTTAGAATTACTACTTAACTGAGAGCTTAGATTTCTTACTTTCTCTGTCCTAATCATTTATCTCTAGCTTAACCCCTTATGCATGGACTTTTTCTATTCCAGACTGGTTCTTTAAACTCCAGGTTTTCTCCCCTTAATATATTTTTTAAAAATGCATTAACAACTTATATAATAATATGGGGAAGATTGGGGGATGGGGTCTGTTTGTTTGGGAGGAGATGTTTTTAGCATTGAATAACAGTGAATTTGAGTAGTATAAACTGAAAAGACACTGATGACAATGGATAATGAAGTAGCATGTCCATTTGTAGTGAAGGCAACACCTTAGAGCTTTACCACCATGGTCCGAGATCTTCTGCACTTAATTTTGTCTGTTTCTTCTCAGTCTTACTTTCTTCTTCCTTCTGTCAGTCCAGTCATGAAGGTGCGACTCATACTGGGTTTTACTGTGAATTTTGTCTGTAGGAGGGTGGTTGCATGTGGTAGTGGATTGCTTAGTAGTATTGGCTTTTAAGCCTGACTATATAGACTTGGATGGCTAATTTTAATCCCCAGCTTAGAAAAAATGGACTGTGTAGTTTATTAGAATTATAAAGTATTTCATAAGGATTTAAAATCATTATGCTAGCTGTTCTGCTAATGTAAATTAAGGTAACTCAACTGATTTTAATGAAGCTACTTCAATTTACACCAGCCAGTCATCTGGCCAATTATGTCCTGTTGTGATAAGAACCGAAAATGTCAGAATTTAAATCTATCTTAGCTGTGACAAGTGACTGGAAACACTGTGGTAATAATGTCTGGGAGGGAAAAAAAAAAAAAAAAAAAGACAGACACTGAAATATTCTTGCTTATACACTTGTGATCCTGCTCTCTTTTCCAGGTAGCATAACCTTTCCTGTTAGAAAATTTCCAATTTGATAATTATAGGTAGAAACCACTAGATGCCAGTGTTACCCAGACGTCAGGAAAAGACTTTGTCAGTAATATTAAAAACAACATGAAAGCAGCTGCAGCTAAACCCTTTAACTGAAAATAAAGCTTCTGTGTCTTTTCAACTAAATAAAACTGCATTAGGGCTTTTGATACTACTAGTTTTCTAAAAAGCGAAGGCACTAAATTGACCCATGTTGAAAGAAACTGACGCCAAAACAGGATGCATTTCCATCAAAAACCCAGATTGATACACAAAGGTTGCTTTGCTGCTTTCAAGACCTTACGGATTACACCTAGGATCATAAGGCAGAGTCAAAGTCTGCATTTTCTAATGTACATGTGGTTCAAATATACAACATGAATAGTAATTGACTGCTAAAATGCACATTTTACAGGAAAAAAAATCATTCATATGAAGTTTGAATTCATATTCCAACCACACCTGAAGTTTGGTTTAACCCATTGGTATGTATCAGAGTTTTCATTTGGCCTCATTTCCATCATTGTCTTGGTCCTTTGAAAGCTTTTCCTGCTAAAATAAATGGAAATCTTCCATTTAAGGAACTGAATCAGGTAGAGACAGCTGATTGCCTGTGAATGGGAGTTGTGAATGCAGATCTCTGGCTAACCTTCACAAGGCTTGTTTGCAAGACAATCTCACTAATTTAACTTCAGACATGTACAGCATAGCTGTTTACATCTAGACCAATCATCCTGATTTCTTTGATTGAAAGAAATAGTAATTTCCTGGGTATGATTCATCTGGCCTGTTTCAGAAACCACCTTGCCATGAGATGAACTGCAAAACAAGATTAGAGTATTAGCTCAGGAACTAATAATCTCAGTTTACACTGGAGGTGTCTTAAACTACTTCAGATTTATTCTAGCAAAGTGATTGTGCAGTGTTTAATCTTTAGTCGAATCTGATGTTTTGCTTTTGTTCTTTCTGCAGCCATTAGACTTTGAAACAAAAAAGGCATACACCTTTAAAGTTGAGGCCTCCAATCTCCATCTTGACCATCGATTTCATTCGGTGGGTCCCTTCAAAGATACTGCCACTGTGAAGATAAATGTATTGGACATGGATGAACCTCCAGTTTTCAGCAAGCCAATGTACACAATGGAAGTTTATGAGGATACGCCTGTGGGGACCATTATAGGTGCAGTGACAGCACAAGACCTTGATGCTGGCAGCAGCTCAGTTAGGTAAGAGCTTTTCCTCCTTCAGTAACTCTCAGGCAACTCAGAGTACCACAGACAGTGAGAGTTGGTGGCAAAGAGCTTAGTAAGAAGATACAGAATGTTCCAAGTCTGTCACTGTAACAGATAACTGCTGCTCTGAAAAATATTGAAAAGATATGCTAGTTTGGGTGTGTTATCTGGAAAAAAAGTGTTGACAGCTTCGTAGCACATAGATTGTGTAAGTAACTGTGCACTGAGATGACTTCAGAGATGGTATGCTCAGACTGAGGAAGTAAAAACATTGTTTTGCCTGATGTCTAGGGCTTCCACAAATGCAGTTCTGAAGTACAGGAGTAAAGAAGGAGGTACATGCTGCATCTGTGTTATACCTATTGGGGAGGGTGACAGTGAGCACTATGCCTTTCACAAAAGCCACTCACTCTACACCTGGTAAAGAACACATGCTTTGATAAGTCCTTGCCACACCTATCTTGGCTCAGGCTGTGGGGATGTGATTGCTGACCAGCACGGATGGCTGTGTTCAGCAGACTTCAGTTCAATAAGCCCTTGTGAGTGAAACCTCTTATTTACTGGTATAGCTTATTTTCCGGGAATAAAAGGGAGAGGGAAGCTGTTACAGAAATGTAATATATTGATTTTGCTGATGTATTTCCAGCCACATTAGAGACTGTGAAGTGAACCAGACTCATGTGCCAATAAGGAAGCTCCTGTGCAGACCTGGTCTAAGATGTAGGCAGTCATTGCACATATTTCCAGTACCGATTCATGTCAGAACTACCTGACTTCAGGAAATATTTTTATTCCCAGACTTTCATGAGCAATACTGCAGACACAATGGAAGTCATCAATCTTTAAATACTAATATTTATCAAGTGGAGCTATGATGGAGCAGGGAAATGTCACTAGTATCTACCAAGTGCATTTACATTCATGCATATTTGACTGCAAATTTAATTTGGGAATTTTAATCCATGTTTGTTGGCTGTGTGTATTTTGACTCAGTGCTTATATTCTTAAAATGTACAATAAACATGTGATGATATGCGGTGGTATGTTGTAAGCACATGCAAAAATTTAACATGCAACAGTGACTGTTTAGTTCCTGCTTTGTCAATTCATTATTAACTATTGCTTAAAACTACTTTTTTAAAAATATATTCTTCATTCTTTTCTATTGCAGAGCTGTATGTGTTTGTGAATCTGTGACACATTCCTTCCCTGACAAAGGGTCTAAACTTTTACTAACAAAGACTGAAGTGGGAACCTTTTTCCCTGGTGGTAGCCTATGAAAATAACCCCACTGAAGTGAATATTCAGTTGAAAACCATACTCTCTTCCAAACAGATAGAAAGCTTTTAATCATATTGTTGAACAGCTTTTCATATGACAACAGGATAATTTGAATGTTTAACCACTCCTTAGGGAGGTTTTTTTTTATTTCACAAACCTTCCTAGGAGACTCAAGTGCTTTAGTTACTGATCCTACATTTGCCACCACACAGCAAGAATCATCATTTCGTGGTAGTTTCTCCACACACTTTGCTTACTCTAATACTGAATCCCAAGACATTTTAAAGTGTCCATGTCTACCTTTTTAAACCCTGGAATTGTTACTTGGATGTCCAAATGGTTGTTTATAGTTAAAAGATCTGGGACATTATAAAATACCCTTGCATTTTAGTCTTACTACTCTACTTGCTGACCCCTTATTCCAACAAACTGCAGAATTGCTCCCAGGGTTACTTTTTATGAACAAATTCAGCTGGTTCATGCCCAGGGATGAACACAAGCTATGTTTCCGGTATTACCAATTTCTCAGAGGGACCTGTTGCTACCCAGAAATAAGCCACACTTTGAATTCAGGGGACTTTGGAGGGACATACTTTGCTTTCATCAGGGGAGTGTGTTCCAGTAAGCCAGTTGATAGGCTGACAAGTTTAAACTGGAAACCTCTCCATGTAACTCTCTTCCAGCTTTGTTAGATCACTTATTTCTACACATTTGCATGTTTCAGTCCTGAAATCTTTTCCTTGGCTCTCATTTATATGAGGATATAGTTGATTCTCTTTATTCAGCTCCATATCCATGAGAAGATTCTTACTAACTTCCTGGAGATCTAACCATTCTCTTATACTCTTCAAGAACCTACCTCTATCCGAATGCTGACTAGTTCAAGCTAAAGAAGAAATTAGATGCAATTGTTAGTTACTTATGTATTGGTTTTCAATACTCCGTTTTCTCTGATCCTATCTTCTAGTTGAAAAAAAGTTCATGATGACCAGAAGTTAGAAAAGCATAAATTAGTTTGAAAGAGTTGCGTGTGATTACAACTTCTTAATGTATCTTTAATTATGCTCTTTCAGCTGCTTAAAATCCAAATCACCTCACAGATTCCATCAATTTCATCATATTTTTAAGAAGAAACCCAAGTGTCTTCTCAGTAAATATGGGCTCTAAATCAACATGGAAAAGCAAATAATGTTCTTCAAGATAACAGCCCATACATTTTGCTGGTTGGCACAATTTCTCTGCAAATTCATTCATTTTCTTTGAAAAGTTTTCCTAGAGCATTTTGGCCATTAAGATGCCCATTACGACAACAACAACCTGCTGAACAATAGAGACTGGGATAAAAGACCAGCCTTCACTGTATGCAACATAAGGCAAAACTCTGGACAGCAAAGCAGGCTAGGACAGCTCACATGAAAGGAAGCAGCACGAGACAGAGCAACTAAATCCATGTTATCAGACAAAAACTTTAACTGTCTTATTCAGGACACATCAGGAATGGGGAGATAACAGCTAAGAATGAAGACAGGATTCAGCTGGTAGAAAAAGAAAAATACATTGCTGGAAGCCATTGAAAATATTGAGGTTTATATTACCTTTTCTCTTTTCTTCTCTTACTGGAATAAAGTTTTTGGACAAGTTAGGAAATTTGAGAGGTTTGTTTTGTGGGATGACATTTACTGGAGATGTTGAAATGAAGTGGCACAGAGTGCACATTC
The DNA here is from genome assembly GCA_013398155.1 of Pedionomus torquatus. Classification (NCBI taxonomy): domain Eukaryota; kingdom Metazoa; phylum Chordata; class Aves; order Charadriiformes; family Pedionomidae; genus Pedionomus; species Pedionomus torquatus. The sequence continues at coordinate 41,254 of VZRU01008893.1, read as the reverse complement.
AGTAAGAAACAGGAAATTAAACACAGGGAGAAAAGGGGTTGCAGGTATTCAACACCTGCAAGGGTGAATGGCTTTGAAGCTGTTTTGGAACATAACCCCAGTGCTCCTGATTTTCAGACTGTGTTAAATCTGGAGTTTATGTGGCTCAGGAGAGCTATTTTATCTATTTCTATTTCATCCATAGTACTGCAAGAAATGCTCAGCATAAATGTTAAGAAGAACATATACTTTGTAGTCATTAAAAATCCCAAAGTGCTTCTGAAACGAGCAATGATCTCATGTTCTTCTCAGGCTCCTCCAGTTTATGAGGGTTACAAGCTGGCTGTGAGGAGAAAAAAGCACCTGTGTTGTACTGTATTATGAAGTATGTAATTTGTAAATATGCAAATGTTTTGAGTAAGGATCCTCATACTTCTGGTACAAGGAATTTTAGGACATCCTAAAAATCACTTTTTATATGTGTCCATACAGCATGAATCTTATAGACAGAGCTGTCTAAATAACATGAAAGTGCAAATGGATGGCAAGACTGAGTTATCTGCAATACTTTCTAGAATTGCAGGTTTACCTAACAGTGTGTGTGAAGTTTAACAACTTTGCACTGACACCTTTGAAGAAGTTAGATTTCTTTGGACTTTATCTTCTGCCGTAAACCATGAAAGGATTTTTTTCTCCTGGTGTGAGCCCCATGCATGACTCCAATTACAATGAGTATTCTGTGCCACAACACTGCCCTTCAGATCTTCTCTGCTTGACTCAGGAGTTTTGCCTTATGAACCACAAGAACCACTCAAAGCAGGAAACCTCTGGGGACTGTGTATTTTCCTGTCCAAGTCCAAAGTCATGAAACCGTGATATTAAAGAAAGAAAAAAGTCATGTGTACTAGTCACAGGTCAGTCCTGCCCTCAGTGTCTTGAAGACAAGACTGTGTTCCTTGCATGTGCTTCCAAAGGAAAAGTCTCATTTATTTTCTGAACTAGTTCACAGTCATCCAGAAACTTTCATGGATAGGTTCTGTTTTCCCAGTGCAATACTTTATCATATAAAGATCAAGAAAATACAAATAGCAAGTTCCTTCCTGAATCCTTAAACACTTTATCTTATTGCAGAAGCACAAACAAGATGAATTAGTTATGTGTGTAACACAAAAGTGCTTGACCTTCCAGTCCCATAATTGTTCTGACTTTTTTTTTTGTGCATACACTTTTTGAATCTGCTTTTCTTCAAAAAGAAAAATCTCATCCTGTGACATTAAAACATATCTCAGACATAGAAAGACTGAGACATCTAGTTCCAGTATTTCAATCCTCTTATTTTAATAACAGATTAAGTGATAGTTATTTTTCTGTGTATGGTATCACACTGGAGGGGAACAGGATGTTTTGCCAGTTGGTTTTGCACAGATAAAATATTGTTGGACTGAGGAATTTTGATTTGTTTTTAGCTCTGCTCTATGCCTTGCCTTTCACTGAAGTCCCAGTTTCCTCAACCACTTTCAAGGCCTCTGTTCCAAGTTCTAATTTATCCAGACTAATTGATTCGAATCCCTGTACCAGTGCCTCTAAGTTCCTGCTGCAGATCCCTTACTATCTTTTGCAGTCCTCATACTACCCCACTGTTTTCTTATATCTCCTGTACTCTGGTAATCTAATACCAGTCTCCTATTTTACAGTCCAGTTTTCTTTCTCCCACAGCTGGTTTCTGCCTTTTTCCTCCTGAACTACATCCCATTAGATTAACTAGCATCCTGCTCTACCGCCTTTTTTTCTTCTGCTGATGTCAGACATCTTGTTTGATCTCACTGGTGTTACGTCATTTTTTCTCTTTTATTCAGTTACCTTGATCTTTTTTCTAGAACTATAGAAACTGACTTTCTATCCTGACATTGTCTTTGAATGCCAAGGGGTATATTTGGCCAACAGCTGCTCTTTCCTTGCCAGTCTCCTAATTTCCAGTCTCATTTGGCTCAGTGAGCACTCAGCCACTCATATACACAACACTATCCCCATCTATCTACCTTGCAGAAATACTGAAAATTATATAGGGTGATAAAATCCTACTTCTTCCTATTTCTCCCAAACTTTGACTCTTTCTTTGTTTTCTTCTCTGACTCTCAGACTTTGTCTTCGTGATCTCAGCAAATCACATCCTCCACTCCATCATCTTCCTCTAAATTCTTCCTGTACAATCCCATCTGTGGCTCTGCTGTTCTCTAGGTTTGAATGAGCTGGCTTCCTCATAAGAAACTGGGTGGTTTCAAGGGACTGAACAGAAAGGTGACTTACATTTTACAGGAAGGCAGAAAAGTTGTCTTATATAAACTGTTGTCTGTATATAAACTGTCTTTCAAAAGGTACTGTTTTCTTGCAGCTTAATGAATTCCTGCTCTTCAGAAGTCACAGCAGTTGACAGTATCTCTCTGCTTTACCTTTACTGCAAAGCAAGATTTGTATAACAAATTATTATAGTAATCCCCTTCATGGTAGTTTAATATTTTTTATTTCTCATTTGCAATAGATTTGGTGAACACAAGTAGACGGTTATCACAGCTTAGTTGAGAAGCAACTCAGAGGTTTTATTAATTCAAGGACTGTGGTACCTCAGATCCAGTGATTGTCTTAGAGCTACTACAAAAAAAAAAAAAAAAAAAAGTGCAGATTTGTTTTAACCTTTGTCTTAAATCTGTAGACTTAGCGCTGAAGGCATCACGAACTGTTCTTTAGTAGGGAAGGTAAATGTACTGTCACTGCAGTGTGACATGTAAATGTACTGCTGCTGCAGCATGTTCACTGGGAACAGCCAGAAACTTGTGTTGAAAAACCCTTCTTTGTCATTTTGGAGCACATGCCGGCTGACTTTTTGATCTGTGTGGGTTTTCACAGGACTGCCAAAAAGGTGGACCAAAGGTGAATACTTTCTGGCACAAATCAGAAAACTTGCTCTAGGGTAAAGTCAGACCTTCCCAAATAAAATATTTCTAGGATTCATTTGACATGCATAAATTTTCCTAGATCAACTCCTGGAAGCACTTGCAGCATGAAATATTATTTCCTAAGTCCAGAAAGTCAAAAGCATCTGAAAGAAAAATTTCAAGTGGAGAGAGGCCAGTAACCTTTATTTACAGTCAGTAATTCATCAACTTACTGAAGCTTGTGGAAAACAGCAAGTGATCTTCAGTTGGCATATGCAATCATATTAAGGAAGCAGCAGTCAGGAGTTCAGAACTAAAGTATGTGTAGATTTGAGAAGTTTATGGACTACTGCTTTCAGTGAATGGCCTGTTTGTGAGGGAAGTGGATGATGAACATCAAGAAGTGTGCATTCAGCTCCAAGTCAGAAAAGAGCAACTTGGCAGGCAAAGCTTTTAAATTAATTGAGAATAGCTAAGAAGCCAGAGTGAGGGGAAAGGAACAATGAGACCATAATAGTTCTGGTTTGCTTCACAGCACTGGTACCACCTGGTGATGTGATTTTACAAAGCTAGTTCACATCCCAGAGGCACACACTGTAATTTTACTTTAGCTCCAATAATAGGCTTCCTGATTTTTGATCAAGGGCTCTTATTCCAAATTTCTCCAACAATGCATTTGTCAATCATTCCAGAAACCAGTTGTGATGTTAAAACAGAAGTTTAATGGCTGCAGCCAGTTCACCTCAAGCTGTGAACCTCTCAGGGCTTGACACTAAGAGAATTACAAAGGGTCAGGACTTAAACCAACATCCAAAAAAAAGCTTATGTACTAAAGGGAAGCATGTTAGTTGGTTATTCCGCACACAAAGTCAAGCCTGAAACCACATTTCTAGTATAAAGTTAAGCTTTTCCCAACATTTTTAATTAAAGATCTTATGTCCCCTTCCAGAAGCATAACTAATTTAACCATCACAACCTAGTCATATTCCAAGAAATTTCAATCTGAATTTCTCGTTTAGGTCTGTTTGTAAACACTGGATTTACTTCCCTGTCCTAAAATGCTCAAGTTTATTATTATGTTTAAATAATTATTACAGGTGGAGTTTCTAATATAGTTGGTGATATTTTATCTTGCTTGTAAGCTTGTCAATGAAGTTTAAACAACAGGGTTCTTCAGAGTTATACACTTTTTGGGATCTGTGTTTCAATCACAGCCTGACTGTAGATGCAAATACATCTCACATGCTTCTACTTTTACTGTGTCTAGTTGTGGGCAAGAGAGACGTGGACATACTGGAGAGAGATGATAAAGGTATTGGAGTATCTTTTCTATGAGGGAAGGCTGTGTTCTGCGTGTATCGCAAGGTCATTTGAGATGACTGGATGTGAAAAAGGAGCAGAGATAATCTAAATACAATGCTGAGGCTGAGGATGTGCAAGCATACATAAATAAAATAATATAAAAGACTGCTGTCATCATTGATGTAAATAGGAAGTGTACAGATTTATAACAACTTAATTTAGGCAGTAAATCCAAAAATAGTGTGGAGGAAACACAGTACAGAAATCCAGCTCATGTAGGAAAAAAGAAAAACCTATTTTAGAGGCAAATGATGGCACCTGACTTGGCTCAGGTCAGACCATCAGCATGCAAGGGGGAGTAAGGAGGTGCTTATCCAGCAACTTTTGCATGGGGCCTTCATGAAATTTGTAAAACCTTTGAAAAGGTGACTTCATACTTATATTGATTTCTGCAGAATCTAGTTTCCTTTATAGAAGCAGAGGATTGGGGAGGAGAAATGAAAATGGAAAATGCAGCTGCTCCTGCAGTGTCAGAGCTGTCCTGAATAAGCTCTTGCTTTATGTACACTTCACCAAACTGGCTTCAAAGTAGCAATGCAGCCTCCAGTTCTTGACTTCACTGAGTGTTTGCTCTTGCAGATTCAGCTAACAATCCAAGTGAGTCCCAGCTGAGGATCTAAGCAAGCCGTAAATCCTCTACTGTGTGCTGCAGTTTTCTCTAGAGCCAGTATGATTGCTGTTATTTGCTTTTTCTTTGATTGTCTCAGCATCAGCATTTTACGTCAGCTTTTTTTTCTGGGGCAAAATATGAGACTTTTTTTTTCAGATTTTATCATCATAAAAGATCCAGAACAGAGCTAATATTTACATGATGCAAAAGCAAAGCAATCAAAGATTATTCCTCGTGAATTTATGCCACTAGATGTGCTCTCCTCTGTAGCTACTCACTGCCTTAGCACTTTGTCAGAAGACAAAGCATTTCTGTCTTTTAGGCCAGCAGAGGCCTAGAAAGCTTCTTTGTCTCCTCCCCTTATGTTTAGGTCACATTCACCTAAGTACAAAATAAAGTTTCAAACATCTGTTTTCCCCCTCTCAGCTTTCTTAAGGGTTGTGGGGTTATTTGCTCCTGGGGTTATTTGCTCAGGCTATTTGCTCCCTGTCTGTCTACACTCACTGTACTCTTTGATTGAGATACTGATACACATCCAGACACCCATCCCAGCATGCACTTTCCCCACCTAAAACCAGCAAAGCAGGTCTCTTCACCAAATGTGAGAGACACTCTCCCAGTGCCTGTGAGCGGCAGGTCCTTTGTGCTATGGGCAGGAGGAAGGTGGAAAGAATAGACCATGGCTAGCCGTGCAGAGGACACATGTACACCTTTTAAAATCAGGATGAGATGTTGTTCAGGGTCTGTAATTCGTGATGCTCAGAAAGAAAGTGCTCTTTGGCTTTCCCACCATAGCAATATTGACTGCTAAATCAATGTGAGTGAGGGGGTTAAGTCCAACATGCCTTTTACCACTGCTCACTATCCAAACAACTGAGACTTTAATTAAACTACAGGACGAAGCTTTCCTTCTGCTTGGCTGTCTTACAGTTCTGCCTGCTCGACGAGGCAGGAAAAAATGGTAATTAAAACTAAATAAAAACAATGCATTTTCCAAAGGACAGTGGCTTTTGATAAGATACTCAGCTGGTAATGAGAAATGCGGAGCAGACAACAGAGCTGACTGAAGGGTTTGATAAGGAAATGAACAATACTTTTAAAGGGAGAGGGGGCAGGAAGCACAGGAGTCTGTAGATAGGCAGAACTGACAGTTTGGAAGGGCTGATAACTGCATCCAGCACATTTTATTTCCTGTACGTACTAGCATGTTTTACTAAAATTCTTATGTAAGTTTTATAAGGCTTATGAAAAGTTTAACAGCTTCCCTCTCTTGGCTCTGACCCATCGTTAGAATCTGCCTGTCTGCAGCCACTACTTCCCTATCAATTAATTCTGCATAATTTCTGTTTTCTCCAAAGAAGCAAAGTATAATTTGTTTGCACCGATATTATTCATTCCACATCAGGTAAGCTACTGACTGCTAAAATCACTAATTCTTCACCCTCCTGATTAAAAACACACAAGTATGCAGGCTTGTGTGATGGACTGTGAACATGCAGGAGTATGCAGGAGATTCAAACTATGTTATCTTTTCATGTGGAATATTACATGTTACATGAAAGGCATGAAGATAGGCGCAGAACATTCGCACCAGGATTGTTAGCTCCTTCTCCCAAAATGTAGCAATTCTATCTGTCCTTCTCTAAAGCGTCACTACCTGATGTACTGTGTAGACAAGATTCATTCTGGGAAGGCTGGAATACAGCTCACATGATATCAGTCTGATAAATTATACTGCTGAACTCCTTTAGAAAGGGGGACAGCAACTTATCTGGGCTTCTAGCAAAATAATAAAAAAAAAATCTCTGCTTCTTAAATCAAAATATTTTAACAAATACAAAGCTATCCTTCCACTAAAGGGACTGGTACATTACTTCAATGGGGTGTTCAAAAACACTCTGCTTGGACTATCAAAGTAGCTTTACATCAATGCTAAGTACCTTTGAAAATCTCTAAAAAATGAAAAAGATATATGGCATTTTGAGTGGAATGATCAAAGAAAAATCGTGGTAAAACTCAGAAATACTGTAATATATCAGTAACTTGGAAAGCGTATTTATTTTTAAGCATTGAAAGTGTGATGTGGTATTATCTGAAAGACAATTCTGCTACTTATATAGCATTGCCCACACAGGCATCTCTAGTTTTTGCTGCCTGTGAATGAATCAATTCCACTAAAAACTTCTGCCTTGTTGTTTTTGTGTTATTATATGGCAGTAAAGGCATGTTGAACAAGTTACAAGACAACTACATTGGATGCTCATTTTTTGATGGCAGCTGAATATGCGACCTTGCGACACTCATTTTAAAGCTTTTCCCATAAGAGGGTTATCGGCATCAATTCTGAAAGTACGACTCCTTGTTGACCCAATTAGTGAAACGGGTTAGGTTAGAAACTATCTGAAACCAAACTACTTCTTTGTAAAGTTGCCCATTTAATTTTAAAAGGAAATCACATTTGGAGATCTGTAGGACTAATACTGATTGGAAGCAGGGAATGAAGTAAGAATAAGAGATAACCACTTAACCTGAAACAGCTGCAGAAGCCCTTCTGTGATTTTGTCTGAATGGGCAGTTAGGAGAGCTGTTAAAATTTAATGGTAATGAATTAGCAGCACTGGTTCCTCTTCACATTTCAGCCAGGGTTTGGGGTTTTTTGTTGTGCTTTTTTTCCTTCGTGTCTAGTACCAATCCTGGGGAAAAAAAAAATAATTAAGCACTAACATTGTTATGTGTCTGCATGGGATCCAGCTGGTATCCATGGGATTACCCAAAGGGTAAGATCTAACAGCAAACCAGTCAAGGTTTCCTTTGATTTGACATCTAATGCCTCAGCAGTATTCTGAAGGTATTCAGCAAAGGTACAGAAAATTCTGCTGCCATTAAGGTGGATGACTTAATAAGTTATTCAGACATATAAACAACAACAAAAAAAAGGTAACCTAGCAGAACAGCATTTGTCACTTTGGAACATTACCATGTCCTTTACATTTTTTGTTAATGACAGGAAAATTTTACAGCAAAACTTCAAATGTGATTTTGCTATTATTAGCATTAAATTTTTCTAATAGCTCTTACTACGAATATATCAGATTATGTTTCTTTGTGACAGTAGATAAATTTGACTGGCTTTACTTTCTCTATCATACTATTAAACCCAGGGTATTAGAACTAGAAGTTTTGCACAAGAAAGGTCCTATTTCTTTTTGTTATATTAAGAAAATTATTTTTGATATTAAAAGAGTTTTATTCAAAAAAAGGGGGGTTATTTTATGGCATATATCTAATCTTTTTATATCTCATACTTTGTATGCATACAGCACAAGAGTTGCTGGGTTGTACAATGTAAAGGGCACTTAAAGAAAGATGAGAAGAAACGCTGGGGTTGTATTACCACAGGATAACATGAATGATATGTAAGACTCTTGTCTGCTAGTATTAGACAAGAAGTGCATTGCACCTTATTTTTTATTATCATGCTGCACAGAAGAGAAAAAAATCTCTTTACCATTGCTGCTTATGAGACAGCATTTTTAAGCTACGAGAGAACTACAAGACTCAGAATCTGAGTTTTCTGAATGGGTAATCTTTAAATCAAGTGACAGTATAAGAAAGAAACTAAAGTAACAATGCTAATTAAAATTTTGCAGCCCTGTGGAAGATTTGGGAAATTTATCTAAATAAGACAACTTAAAAAAAAAAAAAAAAAAAGCCCTAAAAGCAGAAAACTCAGATGACTCTATTATTTAGCACAAGAAAACAAAATGTTGTGTCAAATCTAATTATTCTTGTTTGAATGTCATGGTTTCTCTAAGCATGCAAAGTCTATGAAGGCCTTGCTTTAAAAACTCTTGATTGTACCTTTATCAAAATTGTGGCAATTACTCCTCAGCCTTAACTGAGAAGGAAGGTACTTCCAGTAATCAGCAGAAGAGTTCAAAACTTACTTTGAGACAAGCGATAAAGAACTGACCTATTGTTTCAAATATGAATGTATGTACATATGGTGATACAGGGTTTTTTTGAGTTTTACACAATGGTAAGTCAGTGAATAGATCATCTTAGTAATTGCAGAAAGGAAATTCCTGTAGCAGGATGGGTTTTGAATGACACAAAGTGTTTTGCATGCTTCAAAACACTTGAACACTTGATTAACATGCTCTAAAATGTTAATCTCTTTCAGGCTTACTTGATGTCTGAATTTCTTGTTTGTCATTTTGACAAATTTGTAGTGATTTTCTCTACTTTTCATCTACTACTTTTTCATCTACTTTTAGAGATGTTTCTCTACGTTTTTAATAACTACAAATTAAAAAAAACCCAAACATACCACTGTTATGGTTATATTTTAAAATATTTGGAACTGCACCTTAAAGCAGATTTGTATGATTAGCGTGAAGACACTTTTTTCCCCATTATGTATCATAGTTTAGAATTACAGGGACTAATAAAATTATTCTGTCCATCTTTCTAGAAATGTTAGTAGGGCCTGTTTTGATAGGACAAGGGGCAACGGTTTTAGACTAAAAGAGGGTACCTTTAGACTAGGTATAAAGAAGACTTTTTTATGCAGTGGTGGTGTGTCACTGGAATGGATTGCTCAGAGATGTGGCAGATGCCCCATCTCTGGAAATATTCAAGGTCAGGCTGGATGGGGCTCTGAGCAACCTTGTCTATTTGAAAATGTCCCTGCTCATTGTTGGGAGTTGGACTAGATGACATTTAAAGAATCCTTCCAACCTAAACTATTCTATGATTCTGTGATAAATTTTCCTTCCTTTACTTAGCTTAGCTTTGCAATGTCAAGTGATGTTCCTCTTGTGTGCAGCAAAATATATATCACTGCCAGAAAGATTTTGCTGTCTAAAATAAATTTTTCCTTTCTTAATTTTGTCCCTCTGTTTATCTGTGCTGAGCAAAATACCTTTCCTTTCTTGGTGTTCAAGCCCTTCAGCTATCTGTATACCACTGTTGTGGCTTCCTTTTTTCATCTCATATATAAGCTAAACATATTTTAGTTTTTTTTTATCTTTCCATATAACTCATGATGAGACCCAAGACAGTTTTTCTGTCTCTTCTGTAAGCTCCCTCTAATATGTTGATATCTGTCTAGTGATGTGATGCTCAGGACAAAATCTGTTGTAGAGGAGTCATTTTCTCAACATCTGGCATATAATTATTCTGTTCATGAAAATTACTTTGGACTTTCAGGTAGTCAAATCACACCTAATGTCTTATTTGTATTCTACTCACTCACTCCTTTTGCCACTCCTGCTTTAAGTATTTCTTGCATCTATTTCATTATATATGTATTGGAACTGAAAAAAAAAAAAAAAATCCTAACTGGTCACAATTCCCAAATGTATCTTATTATCCTTCATTTGTGTTTCTAATTTTTTGAGGTTCCCATCCATCATTTCTGTATGGGTGGTATTTAATGGTCCCAAGTTAGCATAAACATTGAATTTTATTTTCTTGCAGTTCAATATTTAAATAAAACTTAAAGTGAACTCAGTTTAAATAATTTAAGGTCATGTACACAATTACAGAAAACTGTTATTTCATCCCTCACCTTTCTTTGCAACATTTTTCTCCCTACAATCAGTGTTCTATCTCACTGGGTACCAGAGCAAGGAATGTGCTTTACATCAGGAAAGTATGAGTCGAGTCATTTTCATAAATCACATCTCTCAACCAATTTACTTGTCCCTCTCAAACTAAAACAAAAAAACAAAAAACAAACAAACAAACAAAAAAAAACCACAAAAACAAAACAAAACAAAACAGGATTTTTTGAGGAAATAACTGTTCTGCATGAAGGTCAGAAACCATTAACCATCAAATGCCTATTTTCTGGTTGTGCTGAGCTCATACTGCCACTGCCTTCTTTAGCTCGAGGATACTCCTTCAATGAGGTACTAAGTAATTTAATAAGAGGAATCTGAAATTAGTCCCTTAGCTATCTCTGAGGATCTTAGCCTACAGATCTGATATTGTACCTGATTCAAAATGTAGCCTGCAGTTAGATTTTGAAAAATTCCCAGGCCAGTTATCCATTCCTCCTTTGTGTATCAATATTAACTTTGTCTTCTTGTTGCTGTTGTTCCCATTTCTTTCCATGGTCTTTCCCCTGAAAGAAGACTAAGTCTGTGTTTCTGTAAATTCTTTCATTCCCTTAATAAGTTAAGATTCATAGTCTAGAGTAGCTAATTTGCATATATTAACATTTCATACATATTGCTTATTTGCTCCTTATCAGCAGAACTACTTTCAGTAGTGATTCTCTCAAAATGGTCAAACTGAAACCTTTCAAGTAGATAGTACTAAACAGGCCAGTTCCAAGCACCAAAATACATTAAAGATTCATCCTTGACTGAGAAATTCACCTTTACTTCGGTTGACTGAGTTGCCTAAATCGAGACCTGCATCACAACCAGCTCCTCAGGTGTCCGCAGGGTGACACAAACACTCTCAGAGGTGCCTTAGCCCACCTGAGAGCTGTAGGCATCTCCTCCTCACCACTGACTGGCCTCAGGGGCTTTCTAAAGTGGCTGAGCAAGGATGTAGTGCCTGGGGAAGATCAGAAAGAACTGGTGACCCAACAGAAGAGTGGAATTTTATTATATCTAAAATGTTTCATTCCAGTGCTTGGGCTTGACAAACTGTAGTTGAAGTAATAAGATGCTTTCTAAATTTGATTGGCAGCCAAATTCTAAATTTTAACAGAAAATTTGTGGTTTGGGTTTTCTTAGATTCACAATCTGGATCTGCTTAAGGTATAGTTTCACGATAGAAATTCAGATACAGGCAAGAATATTTATGCTGTTGAGTGGCACAGATGAGGAAGGACAACTCTGCATCAAATATAAAAACTACAGAACTACAGGAATGCCCCCCCACCCCCCAGTTTTTTGGTGGTATTTTTGTTGGTTTTGTTTTGGTTTTGTGTTTTGTTTTGGTTTTGTGTTTTGGTTTTGGTTTGTTTTATTTTTAGAAGGCTGGTTGCAATTACTGTAACCGATTTACAGAACAATAAAATAAAAGGGAAAGCCAGTAATTAAATGTTAAATGTGTTACTGAATTGGATGATTCCTTTCCATTTCCATGCCAATTCCAATTGAATGATGTGCTTTACTCCATCATGATTTTCAGTATGTGCTGTTGCAGCAGGAGCAAGTGAGTGCCTTCAGTTTAACAGCACCTCTAGGAGAATGATCCATAATCCCCTTTCCTGCTTACTGTACAAACAGTGAAAAAGAGTGTAGACAGCATCTTTTCTATAGCTTTACTTTCAGCAGATTGGGTAGCTCAGAGCTCTTCTCTATCTCACTATCACTGCACTATACTAATAGTCTGTTTTAGCATTCATTAACTGATGCTCAGTCAGAGTTTTACTTCTGTGGCATTTGGTCTTAATCCTCCCAGTCCAGCTTTAACACAATCTTCTCTTCTTCTAAAATACAAACACTTATATATGACTTACCTTGCTAATTTCCTGGCTTGAATTGCATACATGTAATATCATGAATGAGTTTCATTATTCATATTTCATTTCAGATGGCCAGAGTTTAGCCATGTACCAAGTGTTCTATCTGTTCATCTTTCAGGTCCAGTATCAGAAAGAAAACCTTGTGGAAACTAGTATTTTTACTCCAGATTCATAAGTCCCCTCATGCATCTCATAGGCAGTGGTATGGCAGAGCTACTTTTTAGGAGGTATGAGTGTATATGGACATGGTATTGCAACTATGCTCCTTTAATCTCTGAGACCTTCCAGTCTAAAATGATCATAGAATCATAGAATGGTCAGAGTTGGAAGGGACCTTGAAGATCATTGAGTTCCAACTCCCCTGCCATGGGCAGGGACACCTCCCACTAGACCAGGTTGCTCAAAGCCCCATCAAACCTGGCCTTAAATACTTCCAGGAATGGGGCATCCACAACTTCTCTGGGCAACCTGTTCCAGTGCCTCACCACCCTCACATGAAAGAATTTTTTCCTAATATCCAATCTAAATCTCCCCTCTTCCAATTTAAAACCATTACCCCTTGTCCTATCACTACACTTCCTGACAGAGTCCCTCTCCTGCAGGCTCCCTTCAGACCCTGGAAGGCTGCTTAAGGTCTCCCCAGAGCCTTCTCTTCTCCAGGCTGAACAACCCCAGCTGTCTCAGCCTGTCCTCATAGGAGAGGTGCTCCATCCCTCTAATCATCTTTGTGGCACTTTGCTGGACCCGTTCTAACAGTTCTATGTCCTTTCTCTGTTGAGGACTCCAGAGCTGGACACAGTGATGATGTCAAATCAGCTTTTCTGAGACCTAGATGCTTTCCAGTACAGGTGGATGTAGCCATCAGCTACATGTGAGCATAAGCAATGATAAATACATGGGGGTGCTTCTGGGCTAAGTGCACAAGAGTGCACTTAGACCTTTACATGACCCATCTTTCACCATACCAACACCTTGTACCTGTTAAGTGTTTTCTTGATTCTCTGTTACATTTAACTACACTTATGACATCCTCTTCAAAAGAAAACCTGAGTGCTTTCCTCACTAGAACAATCCCAGCAACCACAATCAACTCATAAGAAGGTGTCCCTATATTCTTGAAAAGCATAGAACAGAATACCTAGGCCAGTCCTTTGCAACTGTCCTTTGGAGGCAATAGAACCCTGTCAAAAGAAAGCTGAGAAGAGTAGAATGATACTGGGCACCTATGATGACTGTTGTATTTTTTTTAGCTGGTGAAATACCAACATATTTTGTACAGAATGCAAGGCAGCTTTGAATATCAAATTGTTATAGATCATTCATTATCAAGGTTATACTAGAAAGCCTACCTGAATTTTGGAAAACATCAACAAAAAAAGTGGCTATTACCTTGTAAAGGACCTTGTAACTTTCTCCTAAGCTTTTCTCATTTTTGAGCCACAATATGCTTTCCTCTGCAAATTTGGGAACAAGTAGTGAAATCCCCACCACAAGTGCTTACTGTTTATTGTGTTTAAGCAATAACAAAAAAATAAAATAAAAAATAAAAAAAAAAGGAAAATATAAAAAAGATGGTGACATGTTGTAAGTTGTTAACATGCTGTAACCTGTTATATGGTTCCTCTGTTGCATTGTTGCCACTGCTGTCACTATCAAGCCAGAACGAGACAGAAAGATTTTGGCAAGATTTACAAACTTTTGCTGAGGATCAAGCCCACTGTTCCCAAGGTCATCACTCCTAGGCAGGGGAATTCTTCACCTCCACATTTTTAAGACCAAAAACCGAAGTCCTGAGTTTCACAGCCTCCTTAAGCCTTCTGCCACCTCCCATCCCCTCTGAGCTTGTTGTCACGCATGTTTCCATAGCAGCCACAGGACGGCTGTCCAGTTCTTTTATTCATGGTATAATAGTCTGCAGCAACTACAGTTGTCTGCTTGATGGCTCAGAGTTCCTGTTATCTTCACAAGGGTGATCTGCTGTCACTCGTGTATTCAACAGTGCTCCATCAAGTACTCTGTGATATCTTCTGTACTGCAGCTAGTTGACAGAGTCTTCCCCATTGTCCTCTGCTCTTCAAAAGAAGAGGACCCCTCTTTCAGGGGAGTGCTCTGTGAGATCCCATGAACTGCACACAGCCTCACCATTTAGCCAAGAGGAATGCATATTGTTCTTGGAGCTCCTAAGAGGACACTGTGTGGATAGGAGTCTTTCAGACTTGACTCATTATTTTGTAAATCAAATATTTCCATTCTGTCTCTTCTATCATACTTGATGTACATCTATTCTTGAGAAGACCCAAACAATGTTAGCGAAGGTATATCCTTCCACACTTATCTTCTACCCGCTACATTCAGGGAGACATGGAGTTCAAAGCTTCTTTTCCATCAGTGAATATGAACACTATATCAATGTCCTTATACTCAGAGCTGCCAGGTAGGCCTGTTCAGGCACTTCTCAAAAATAATACTTCTGTGACCCATGTCAACTTGTAAGGCTGTGCCTGTTCTCTCTGCCTTTTCAAGGAGAGAGCTGCCTCTTGGGATCAGCACAGTTATCCATGATCTGTCTTGCAGGGACTCTGAGCAGTCAAACCAACCAAATTCAGTTGCTTCAAACTGCTAGACCATGACTAGAAGATCTAGACAGCTGTCCTAATACCAAGATTTCAACACTGTTCCTCTTTGTGTCACAAACTAACAAGAAATGACAGGCTTTATGTCCCAGATACCTGAGTTTATCTCTGGAAACTTGCTCAGTTTCCACAGGAATTCTGCTGTTAGTTTCAGCAAGGAGTAGCGCTAGTCTTGCAGTGCTCATTGTGGACTTTGATCCTGCTGATGCTTAGGAGTAGGTGTACTGATTTTGGGCATGAAGTTTATCAGCTATGTGAATGCTTCCATATTCTGATCCTACAAATACTTGTGCTTGACCTCCGCTTCAAATTTAACAGTGTTTAAACAGTATATTTTCTGTAGTTTCAAAGCCTTCTGGTGAAGGAGGCTATCGCTTATATTACACTTTGAGTTAGGTCCTCTACTTTCTTCACTGGCTTGTGCTATGGTGTGTAGGGTACTTAGACAAAGGGGAAAGATAACTTTCTCATGCTTAGATCCCTTTGTGTGTGTGTGTGTGTGTCTGCATATTTAATATTGGAATAAATTATAATCTATTAAACATGGAAAGATTAATTTTACTGTTCCTGAAACAGTATCTCAGTGTAATGGCATTTTTGATGCATGGCTTATATATTTTTCATAATGTTTATGTCAACCAAATTTTTAACAATGAGATTGAAATTACAAATGTGGGTAGACAATATTATTGTAGTCAAGAAAATGTGCCTGCTCAATTGTGTAAAAGGATACATGCTGCCTTTAGCAAACCAATTCTTAGCTTTTCTAATAAATCAATGAACTGGTAATGATGCCTGTCAATTGATGTAATAACGTATTTCATCTACAGGTAGGATTTTCTGGTTATTTCGATTAAACACAATATCTCCAAAGGAGCACGGTACCTTGTTCGTGATTGTTTTTTTATTATTCAAGTCTTCCTGAGCTATTGGCATTCTGAGTTATTTGCTTCAGGAATATGACACATACCCCTTTCTACTATTGCTTCCTTCTACAGCCATGGTGTTTCTCATTACATGGTGTGTATCATTACATTCTCTATATATTCTTTCCATAAATCACACAAAGAAGAGAAAGAAATACTAGCTTCTGTTCTTACTCCTACTGGTTTACATGCAATGAGTTGTCACAGGCACAGCCCTCTGGCCTTTGTGATCTTCTAAATGTACTTGTTGTTGAGTACCATTTTGTTCTTATTGCCTACTGCTCACAAATAGCTTCCTTAATTTCAGCCTGTATAGTTTTTGAGAAACATCATCAAGGTATGAAGAGACTGACAATGAAAAGGAGATTAGTAGCCAGCGGCGCTGCATCAGAAAATATCATTATTCTGTTATGAGTACAAACAGTAGCATCGAATGTGAAAATAGACTTTCAAATTAATTAGCGTTTAAAGGAAGTGGGTTTGCAATAATTATCAGATTGCTTTTAAGCAGCTATGTTTATAAGTGCATCTCTGCTTTCTATTACGCTCTTGCTATGGAAAATTAACAAATAAATACAAATTTTGAATATTTAATCTGTTCTATGTTAATACTTTTAACCAAAAAAAAAAGTTCAGGAGAATTGAAAAAAAACCAAACGGGTACTGCTCTGTTCCTCATGGCTCCAGTGAAAATGAAAGTTGTCTATTCTTCCCAAAGACAAATAGCCTCTTATTGCTCCTATATATGTAGGGGAATAAGCACGCTCTTCTCCAGCTTCCATACTGTGACTCTTACAACATCCCTTAGGTGAGGGACCTTTAAATTGACTATGCCAACAGCTGGCATACATTCACAAGAACACTTCTTGAGGCTACTTCCAGCCTATTGCAGCTACAAATGGATGTAAAGAGATGGGATCTGTTTCACTCTTCATCGATATTCATACTTAAGGAAGTATTTCAATTATCTTTTCTCTTTTTCCCTCTAAGCCTATCTTGTACCTTCCAAAGTGACTGGTATAAGTGATCAGGGTCACAGAAGCTGTTCTTTGACTTCTTGGGAGCACAAAATGTTCAAATAATCTGAATACCAAAAGTATTAGAACTTTTATTACATCCTATTTTTTCCTGGAGCACTCCAACTCTGCAAAAAATAAATAAGCAAATCGTTCTTTATTGTCTTCTTCCTGCAAGGATTGTAATAGCTGGGAAGAGAAAAATAACAGAACTTGAGCTAGCTAGACTGCTGTTATGATAAATGAATTATCTTTGCCCATTTGCATCTACTTTGTTTAATATTTTTCACATACAGATATTTCATCGATTGGAAGAATGATGTGGACAGCTACTTTACAATAGATGCTACTGAAGGAACCATTGCTACTAATGAATTACTGGACAGAGAAAGCACAGCACAGTACAATTTCTCTATAATTGCAAGTAAAGTTAGTAAGTATGGCACAAACTGAATTAATATGCTAATGTGGGTTTTTTTTTTCAGAATGTAGTGCTTGGGCATAAATAGCTGTGAGCAGTGCATGTATCGCCAAGACAGCCCAAGAAATATAATTTTGCCAGACTTATTGCGAGGCTAAGCATGATGTTCAAACAGCCCAGTATAGTAAGGTTTTTCTAGTAGCCCTAATGTAGGCACAGTGCCCTCAGAAGCTGAAAACCATTCCGTTATCACAAAGGGCATGAGGTGTTGTATGGAAACCTTCCAGTTCTTATTTCTGATTTTGTAATTTTTTCCATGTGAAATTAGGTTAGTCAAATAACGTGTCTGTCAATCTGCTTTTTGAAGGCAGAAAAAAATAAGGGCTCATTCAATTCTCAGTACACTAAAACTGAGTCAAGATTTAAGGCCCCAAATAAAAAAAAATGTTTCATGTATCTCTGCTCTTGGGTCTTCTCTCTGCCCAAGACTTTGTGCCTTACCACTTGTATTCTTTTCCTGTATGATTTGTGGTGTGGGGTTTATTTTTTTGTTTCTTGTCTCTGCGTTTTCTCCTATACAGCCTTTTATTTTCATAGGAATTCCCTTCTTCCTCTGCATTATGTCACTGCAGCTTTCTTCATTGCTGTTCTGTGTAGCATTCCACCTCCATAATCCTGTCAAACTGAAAGCATTTACCACCCTTTGAATACAAACCTTTTGGTCACTTAGCGATTGTGTAAAGGCCAAGAAGTCTTCTATTGACATCAGTAGGCTGTAGAAGAGGGCCCTTGCAATATTTCCTATTCATTCTGTATTGTTCATGTGTCCAGAATTGCAAGTTCCTAAAGCAAAGAACATGCTTTCCTCAATATATCACTTGGCATCGAGTCTAAAAAATAACACATGCTACTAACAGGAAGAAGGAGATTTTGGAAGCAGAGAAGATACACATTATTTAAAATAAAGCAATAAATCCCCAGGTGTAGTTATGTCAAAAAAACCCATACACTTACTTTCTGGAGCCTGCAAATATACTTGGGGACACCAATCAAATGAAAACTTGAATTTTATCTGTAGCTTGGAAAAGGAATACACTAGCAGAGGAAACCAGTCTATCACAAGTGATGGGGTATATGGAGATACATGCCCATGTGTATATTGACAGAAAGTCCAGCAGAACTGTCATTTGTTTCCAAACAAACTGAAAGTCAGGTAGATGCAGAGGGAGGATCTTGTAATGGTCTATGTTTTAGTAAAGCTTAACTATTTACATTTATTGGTGGAAAAAGAACATACGAATTTGGGGTTTTTTTTCCTGCAGGAAGGCAGCAGCTTAAATAAACTTGCTGTGAATCTGCTTATTATTACCAAGAGTAATTAAAGCTAGGTAAAACCTTCAAGTCTACTTGTCTGTGCACCTTCCCAGCATGTATACAGTAATGTCATGTTTACATAGAGCTGTTAGGTAGAGCAGGTAGGTTATATTATGAAATTCCCAATGTTAGCAATTGCTTGCTTAAGGATCTACACCTAAGGCATATTTGTAATTTGCTTCAGCATACCTCAGAATATTTATACATTGACCATTATCCATATCATTAAAAGCAATTGCCTTACTGGTACTACATCAGTAAATGGCAATATTTTGAAGGATTTGAGGTGTATTAACTGTCAAAACTTTATATGCAGTTGTCTACTAAGAGCTAGCATGGAAATAAAGGCTGGGGTTTGAGGAATGATATGCC
>VZRU01008893.1:0-20414 GCA_013398155.1 Pedionomus torquatus | reverse complement strand
CCATTCCCCCCCCCCCCAACATTTCATTTCCCAATTTCTACATACTTATTTGGGGATTTTTTTTCCTTCTTACAGTAAATCAACAGCCTGGTAGACTTCATGGTTGCTGTTTCTGAACATTTTTGATCCCACAGACTATCCAAACTAGTAAATTAAACATGGCTTTCATTTGTTTTCAAGCCCAAAGGCCAGCTGCCACTGAATAGCCTATTTCCAGCCATTTAACACACCTTCCAAACAGGGTGCCCACATGTAAGTAGATTCTTTGAGAGTGATCCCTTGCCCATACTAACTCCTAGCACATGCATGTGAATTGTCTGGAAGATCACTAGTTGCCCCAGGCC
The DNA here is from genome assembly GCA_013398155.1 of Pedionomus torquatus. NCBI lineage: Eukaryota > Metazoa > Chordata > Aves > Charadriiformes > Pedionomidae > Pedionomus > Pedionomus torquatus. The sequence continues at coordinate 20,070 of VZRU01008893.1, read as the reverse complement.
AAGACTGTGCCAATGGCTGCTGTAAGACCATAACAGTACAAACAATCATGGTCCAGTGCTCAAAAAGTTCCCTGATGTGATTAATTATCTAGTATGGAAATGGTTTTTGCATTTTATAAAAGAGGAAATAGATAAAAAGCATAAGAGCTTCCATCTCCTTTCCCATCCTCAAGGTGCTAGTTATGGTTGAAAATAAATGTAAGGTAACCACGATCATTCTTGTCAAATCCATCTTCTCAACTCCTCTAGCTCTAGGCCCAGATTTTGTGAATTCTAAGGAAGCCTCAGTTTAAATCTCAAAATGGTGTTTATGTTCTCCTGAATACCATAACTGGGATTAAGGAATCACAGTTCTCCTCAATGGTTAGTATCTATTTTCTCAGATATCTTGGATGTTGACAAGTTCTTTAGGCTAAATATTTTACATCTTTTCTATCACTGTAATATCCTTGAATCATAAAGATCCTAACAGATGATGGTACTCAAATAAAAGAAGGTAGCATTGTCGCAGTCTAACAGGAAAACTGAGGAAGGAAGAAAGAAGCTAATTAATTTAACTGTATCTTACAGGCAGAATTGAAACACAAAAAACAGTGTCTTAGTTCCTAGGCTAATGACTGTCTTCTCATTTGTGTAATCTGGGTTTGAAAGGCACAAGCAGATGTTTTCAATGACTCACTCACTGATACCAGCGTGCACGTTGCTGCTGTGCACAGGGCTCTAAAGGATTCAATTTTGAGACAAACAGCAAAACAAAAGCAGAAAATGGAGGTCAAGTCTTGAAAGTGGTATTTGAAATGTAATTATTTGTTGTTCACATCAGGTATTACAGGTCTGTGCAGTTACATATGAATTCAAAGCTGTGCAGAATCTTCTTGCTGTCTTCCTTCATATACATGAGTAGTTGAACTGATACCAGCACAAATCAGAAAGAAAATTAATTCCATCCCTGGAAGTGTTCAAGACCAGGCTGGATGGGGCTTTGAGCAACTTGGTCTAGTTGGAAGTGTCCCTGCCCAAGGCAGGGGGGGTGGAACTATATATGGTTGGTCCCTTCCAACCTAAACCATTCTATGGTTCTATGAAGTAAAGCGAAACCCAGAATTAAGTCCATTTTATGCGGTAGTTATCTGTTTAGTTTAATGTTTGATTTTTGCTGACCATGTATGCAAGGTAAAATTCTACCTTGCTAAAATATTTAAGAAAAAAAAATATTTTGGCTTCTAATATATCTTTCAAAGAATCATAGAGAATAAATCACAGCCTATCAGTGAGAAATAAATGCAAAAAGTATACTCAGATTTGTGCATAGTTCCAAGGCAGCTATCCTAGCATGATTTTGATGGAAGGCAAAATGTCAAATCCCTTTGCTCATTTTAAAAATATACAGTCCCATAACATGCACACTGTTCCTAAAAGTTGCAGAAATAATTTATGTAAGATGCTTAAAAAATACAGCCTAAAAAGACTTCTTGCAGAAACTGATATATTTAATAGAAATTATTTAAATCAGCTAATATCTGCCATGTACATGATGCATACATTTTAAATACAGTAATTAGTTTACTGGAGAGGCATTGCTAACATATTTCTAAACGGAAAGGAACTAGCATTTATGTCTGTACTTTCATGACAACACATTAATCTCAAGCATGTTTGAAGAGTATATCCTGAACTCCTGTTGCTCAGTGTTGCACCTTAAAATAAAAACAAAAACCTAAGTTACTCCATGTGAGTCACTGTGGGTACTGCCAGGAGGGAAGTTTTAAGTTAGATTGTTTCTGCCAATAGCTGTGAACTTGACCTACTCAGGGCTTTTCTGATCTCTCTATATTCAGAGTCAGGGTCCTGCCCTCTACAGACTAAAATAACTTCTTAGTACTTTTTGTTTCCTTTTTCACAAAGGATCCAATTCAAGTGCGATCTAGATTTCTTATGCTTCTTCAGGCATCTAAAGAACCACAGCCTAATTCCCAGCTAGTAGACCAAATTCTGTCTTATACTGCACAATGCCTTCTCCACAGAGACATTCTGCCAGTAGGGATGATGATGAATTGCAAAGAAATTATTAAAAGAGATGTTACTAGATATAGTCACTATTAATTAGATATCTTCGTAGAAAGGAACTAAAAATATAGTGTGATTTGGGTAGTGGTGTTTTGTGGTTTGGTTTGTTGGGCTTTTTTCCAATTCCAAGCTCAGTTTGTAGGATGGTCAGTTTATGCGGAACTTAAACAGGTAAAGCACACTTCTACTTGCATCTGGTCCTATTTAACTAGGATATCATGGAATCACAGAGAATCAGCATATGCCTGAAGATTCAAGAAAACTGTTCTTGTACTGAACCATGACTCCATGCTGTTGCTCCTACACCACCCCGATTCATAGCATAAAATTTCTTGAACAGTTAACTGTGTCTGTATAGTGGCTGCCACTCTTAAATGCAGAAGGATAAAATAATTATCCTTTTGACGCACCAGCTAAACTGTTCTTTATGTATCTCCTATCTTGCAAGGGATCTCAATGTCAAGGGATCTCAGCATCAAGTAAAAGAGAATATTGTCTGCTTTGTTTTGAATTTGTGTCTCCTTTCTGTCAGACATTGCACTTGCAGGTAAACTTGCTTACCAAACGCATCCAGTAACAGATAAAGATTGTCTGCATTGGTAGGGCAATGAAAGAAGCTGCTTGCAAATACTTATGCAGTTAAAGAAATAACTGTTACACATAGCCTAATGGTTTAACCATGAGTTTAATGCTAGTTCTGCATGTTTCACTGGTAAATTTACCACTGACTCTATCTGGCTTTCAGCAAGAATTTTCTTTATATCTTTCTCTCTTACTTTTCTCCATCTTCTAAAGGGTATGCTCCACTTCTGTCCTTAATATCCTGACAATGTAAACAGTGGCTAAGAAATAAATACTGATTTTTCTGCATTTTATTGTGGAAAACAGAATTCAGTTTTAATCGTTGGAAGCATTTTCCACAGAGTCCATGAAAAGTGATTTGAGAAAAGTTTGCATCTTTAATTACAGGTGGAACTTCAAATTCTTTAATTTATGCTCTGATAAACATAATCATGTTGATTGATTCCTTACTCCAGGAAGAGTAATGGATCAAAGCCTGGTACAAAATGACAGAAAGTTTGCTTCTGATTTCTCCTTAGTACAAATCAGAACTAAACGGAAGTCGAGGGCTTTTAGAGGTTACAGTACTGGGATCAAAACAGTTTATGGCAGCTCATGGGCACTGGTGATGGCAACAAACATAAATAGTATTCCTTAATGCTTTTCTCCTAAAAATCATTTACAGGTAACCCTCTATTAACCAGCAAAGTCAACGTTATAATAAATGTCCTGGATGTCAACGAGTTTCCTCCTGAAATTTCAGTTCCGTATGAGACATATGTATGTGAAAATGCCAAACCAGGACAGGTATTTCAAATTTGTAATGCTTGCTCTTTTGCTTTTTCTTTCCTTATTATATGTAGCAATAGAAATTTCTGAGTTTGAAAATGACATAATGGTTAGAATTCTTTTACAAATAAAATGTCTGAATTGGAGATACCTTTTGAAATTCTGTTTTTTACTTTATGGCCTATTTGTTTTTATTATCCATGATTATGTGGCCTGATGCACCCTTTACTGTGCACTTAATAGATATGACAGCAGAAAGAATCCCTTCCCTAAAGACACGTGAAAATGAAGGTAAAGCTGCAGTGAATAAATACAGTAGGCTGGATTACACATATTTCTATGTCCTGTTCTGAGAAAAAGAACCCACAGCTCCAAAGAAAATCCTTAAAGCTTGTTTTTATAAGCAGTTTCAAATATATTCATAGCATGCAAGACCTATTTCAGATTCATAATATCATCTTATACCATGAGTGATGCCTGTGTTAATAGAGCTGGCCTCAGAAGTTGTTGGCATGTACTCCTTCTGCACAAAATGTGTGCAATTAAGCACAGTTCTGTAAAACACCAAGGCCAACCATCATACATACTAACAGCTAGTACTGTTTCCAAGATAAGACTGGTAACTTCAGCTATTCAACACTGAGAGTTACTACCAGTTATAGAAAGAAGATGTTCAGTCTGCTGTGTAATCAGTGACTTCTCTTTATATGTATGTAATACATAATCAAATTCATGTGATTTTTATTGCCTTTATTACAGATTTGTCCATGACTTCACATGATATTCCTATATATCTTTTTTTTTTTTTTTTTTAAAATATATATATCTGTTTTAACTAACTACCATACAACCTCACTTAACTTCTATATTATCAGATACATTTAGTTAGTACCTTATCCAGGCACTACCAGTAGGAAGGGGAACCTTTTACAGAGAAGGCTGAGATGAACACTGAGCTGACAAAAATTATAAATACTTAGAACTTCATTGCATAAAAAAATACCTTGCTTTTTAAAAGATCAGTGTCAATCCTACTATGAAACATTTAAACTGCATTGTGCTTACCTGAAATCTAGTAGATAGGACTTGGGGACACAAAAGTGCTGTCACACCTAGATGCAGCAGAGACCTGTCAACCCTCTCCACTTCAAGATGTAAAATTAGGGTGCAGCTTTGTGAACTACCAGAACACATACTAGATCACGTAGATTTCAGATTTTATAATTTTTGTCAGCTCAGTGTTCATCTCAGCCTTCCCTGTAAAAGGTTCCCCTTCCTACTGTTAGTCGTAACAGTGATAGTAGTAGTAAAGTGAGTGATCATTTAATCACTCATCTGAAAACAATCACTAGTATTTTGATACAAAAAAACCCGATACTAAATACTTCTGCTATGAATATAGGGTAAATCTTACTGATTTCCTTCAGATTTGTCCTCTGGAGGCTCTTGCCTCCACTGTCCAATACATTAGGGGAGTGAGAGTAATACAGCAGGATTTTACTTCCATTGTTTCATTTGCTGTTCACTTTGCATTTCTACAAAGCTGCTTCTTTTAGAAGAGTGAACTGACTTCAGAATTAATCTTAATCTGGTTTCAGGTGATACAGACTGTCAGTGCAGCAGACAAAGATTTGTCACCAGCTGGGCAAAGGTTTTCCTTCAGACTGTCAGCTGAGGCTTCCAACAAACCAAATTTCACAGTCCATGACTACAGAAGTAAGTTGCTTACCTATATCTCTCTTTCAGAGCAGATATGATTACTTTGTATTGCAGTCATATCTACAAACTTTTTTACTTGACATTTCTCATTGTTAAACTATCTAGGACATTAATATAAATTCAGGTTTTACACCATTTCTCATTTTTAGGGGACAGAAATTGTCAGAACACTAAAGGCTGAGATTTCCCTACAGGCCTTCAAAACACTAACCTGTTTTATTTTCTTCCTTTTATCATTTGATATCTCAGGAAGAGCTTGTATGCTCATGCAAGTGTACACTATTGCTGCCTTGTTTAAATACTATTACTTTGCTAACTGTTCTCCAGCTGTTGTGCTTTCTGGAGGATGCGTATTCCTGCAAAAGAATGAATTCTAAATATGGGCAGTGCTGCTGCAGTATAACAGCCCACAGCACTCAAGAATTTGTACATTTATATAGCTGTCATCATCCTCCTGCACTGATTTTGATTTTTGTCATAACTGATTATCTTTTTTTTTTCTTTTCACTTGAATGCTTTAGATAAAAGGCAAAGAACAACACAAGATAAGAAAATTATCTTTTTTTTCTACTATAAGCATCTTCAAGCATGTAGTCTTGTGAACAAACACAGCTAAAACATAATAAATGGCAGTGAATTTTCACCACAGATTTCTTTAACCAAATATGGAAAAAAAAATTAACAATAAGTTTACCAGTTATTAGATGATCTTCAAGGAACTGTGTTATGATAAGCTTTTCAGAAAAAAAGGGTTTATATTTCTCTGCAAAGAAAAAACACCTAAAACCATCCAATAAAGTTCAGTAACAATTCTTTACCTATTTAAGTACAAAGACTGGAAGTATTACTTTTAAGGAAAAGTTTATAATTCTAAATTTTTAAAAAACTGTTAATTATATTCATCATGATTTTTAATGTAAGACAATACTCAGTATGATGTAAAGGCTTCTTTCTTGAGAATTAAGTAACCCAAACCTTAAAACCCTTAAAAAGGGTCAGAAATCAGTAATACACAAAATGAAAAAAATTGCAGAGGCTACTTATTTAGCCTTTTTTAAAGCCCTTCAAGCACATGACTCACGTTATTCTTGAAGCCATACACTTTTGTCAATGGTAGATGATGCAAATTAAAGCCATCAAAATAAGTAAAACTATTAATCATTAAGACCTTTATCATTAACAAAGTTCACAAACAAATAAATTTGAAACAGCAGAAAATAAACTGTGCTTATTTTCTCTTTTTATATAGCTTTTCTGTGAAATGACAAGACAAAAATGGTTTATTCCTAAACTTATTAGTGGCTTTTATTTCAGTATTTCATAGATAGCTAAAAGCATTTTACAGATGAGCAAAGGATTTCACTTAATGATTTCTAAATATAGTATATGATGAAACCACAATAATCCATAGTATAGCTGACATGAGTAATAGTAATTTATGAAACAAAAAATATGTAGATCAGCATTTTATCAGAGGCTATTCAAACAGTTTTCATGAGACAAACAGCTCAATGGATTCAAGTTCCCTTACTTCTGTTCTTGGAAGATTAGGTCATAGCTCTTCTCCAGAAGCGCTTGGTCTAAACATTTTGGTTTTAACTACTAGTATTTAAAAATGTTGTGGCATTACAGTATCTAACTGTGATTATACCAAGCAATATTTAAATGCTCAATATCTGTGTCCCACTGGACCTAAAATGTTCAATAAGGCTTACGTTTGCTTCCCCTTTCTGCACGGTAGTTTCTGTTATTTTCTGTTGTGTACTTAGCTGTTGATAGTATTTCCTTGGAAAGCTCAGCATGATGAACTTTGCTAATGATTATAATTAAAAAGAAAAAAGAACCTGTTCTGATTCTTAACAGAAGGAACATCACCTCTTTAGAATTTCCTTGTTTTTCACATGAATTTCATCTTTTCATGTTTCAACACATTTGAAGGAACATATGGGTAGTATCTTCATAATTTTGTAGTCTTAGAACACAAATACTGTATGTTTCTAAATAACTTTGCTTTTTTGGTCAAGATTTCTTTAACAGCGTTAATTTATTTCTTTCTGTCCATTTACTGAAATATCATTTAATGTCACCAAGATTTCATTTTTTTCAAATAATTGCAAACTATTGTTTTAGACATGTCTTCCAGTTGTTCTCAGGACATTTTAACATATTGAATTCTTCAAAATAATCTTCGACTTTAAAAGGCTGCACAGTAATAAAACTTAATGACCTGTCTCATTTTTTATGAAGTTTGCTTAGCTTAGCATATAAATTGACCTAAGTGATTTGGTGAGGAAATTGCTCAAATAGTATTAGATAATTACTTTTCTTCGTTTGAACCAGTAGAGGTAACACCAAGATGATTTTGGATCTCAGTAGTCCACTAAGAAACTTTGTGTACTGTATAAAAAAAATGTAATATTCTCATAAATAATGGAATTAGAAACCACCAAGACACACAATTTTCCATGCATAAATGTTTGTGCCTTTATGTACATATACACACACTCTTAAAAGCATTTCTTAACACTTACTAAAAAAGAAGAAAGAAGTGTATTATTTATTGAAACATAAGCTTTCATGGAATATTTTCCAAGCACAAAAAACTTTTTCATTTTGATAATTTTGCGGAGCTTTTAGAAAAATCTGTCTAAACAGAAAGTCTGTGTAATATTTTCAGTATCTTCTGCCTTTTGTTTGCCAAAAGGATGGCAAGTCTACTCAGTGCACAATTTAGGGGTATAATAACACAACCTTTTTTTCACTACAGAAGCCTTTTAAAAATATAAATAACATTATTTTTTGAGTTAGCAATTATGTTAGTACCAAGCAAGTATTTTGTGAAAGAAACTTCAATTTTATTTTTGAGGAGACAGTCTTCTTCACTGTTACAATTAACGCTTTTATAAGTAAAGGTCATTTAACAATTTTAGACGCATCAAGAAGCCAAATAACTGGTGCTATTATATACAGCTAAAAATTATGTGTGTTGTGATATTACAGCAGGTGTAATATGTTCATATTGCTAAACTTCTCCAGATTTCATGCTTCCTCTGAATGTAACTTAATGAGAACAGAAGTAAGATAGAAGCTCAAGGCTTCCATTTGGAGTCTCTATAAATACAAATACAAGGAAATGTTATGTTTCTAAACTATGCCTTCAGCAGTGCAGAGACCAATGCATCAGCTGTAAATAGAAGTGAGAGTGCCTGGCAGAGCTGGAGTGCTTTCAGCTGAACCACCCACCTTCCTCTTTCCACTTTCCTGGCCTCACACTGCTCCCTAGAGGGCTGCTTCCCTGCTGAGCACACTTGGTTGCTCACATAAGAGAGAGAATTTTTCTTCTTTCCAGACTGTCACGCACATCCTGAAAATGAATTTATTGCCAAGAAACTGAAGAACCAGGAACTGTCTGAGCATTAGACTGCAACTCTAAGCTGCTCCGTTTAGAGTTCAAGCACATGCCTGTGTCCCTGCTTTCAAAAGGACCTTGAGCAATTGAAAGGGGTTGCAGAAGAGCAAAAAAATTGTTCAAAGTCAAAAATTTAAGAGCTTGATCTGTTTGATTCTTCTCAAAGGAGCTTTGGTTGCATCATAACATGTTTTAAAAGTGGTTTTCAACATTGCAATTAGAAGAAAGAAAAAAGAATAGAAATAATTCTATTAATAGAAATAAGATGAAGCTGAATGCCTCCAAATTAGATCTAAAATTCTTAATACAGTTCAGATGATTAATCATAGAAAGAACAAGGTGAATTCGGAAGCTGGTTTGATTTAAACAATTTAGAGACATGATTGATTTTGATAAAAAGGGGAATTATGAGATAGCATTTGACTGACAAAATGTTTTTCTCAATGGTGTCTCATAACATATGAGGCATACAATGGTGTATCACAGCATATTTGATTTCAGATATTTCGGGCTCTTTCTTATTGTCCTTAATCAGAACTGCACTCAAGTATTTGCGTGTTTATTTCAGAGCTGTTAATCCTTCTACCCATTGACAAAACTCCAAGAAGGGGTGAAAGTCATAACATAGACAGCAAGGGACCTCTTCTAAAGATACAGTAAAGCATACAGGTGAAATGGCAAAAAGGTGACTGCTGCAAGCTACCTTCATTCAGATCTGTCAGCTAATTAATTCCCTCCTAATTTCATTTTGGTTTTGCTTTCAATGTATTTCTTTTAATCTGGACATAATTTCCTTGCTACTCTGTTAGATTCAAGAAAAGCAGTAGTGACTGAATGTCTACTGGGAAGAACCCACCAAACATAGCTTCTAGGAGTTCTGAAAGCATTCATGACTGATGGAAAATGTACTGATTACAAAGTATTCAGTTCATATCTGTACTTATTTTTAATGGGACAGGAAAGTTGAAAGGGTTTTGCATTTTGCTTAGCTATGTTACTTTCAGTGTTAAAGGGAAATTAATTAATAAAGATTTGATTCTAAATCCATGTGCAACCAAAGTCCTTTGGATGACAGGCCTGGAATAAAGGGAGATGAGGAGAAAATTAAAACTGAGAAGTTTTCCTAATCTAATACCTGTAATGCTATTTTTAATTACTATTTACATCTTCTTTCTAGCTCTTAAGCTAACAAGTTTACAAGAAATTGAGTACTACTTAATGCTCTGAAAAAAATAGCTGTACCAGTCAGAATACAATACCTTCTGTAATGATGAAGCAAGGCAATTACATAAAGTGTGTCACTCACTGAGTTTCAAAAATGGAATAGCTAGTTGTTACTAAACTTGATACAAACGGTGAGTTGAAATATGCAATAAAAATCCTGTGATGCCTGTGTCATCTTTTACAGACAACACAGCTGGGATTGAAACCAGGAGAAATGGTTACAGCAGAAGGCAGCAAGAGCTGTACTTTCTTCCAGTAGTAATAGAAGATAGCAGTTACCCTGTCCAGAGCAGCACAAACACAATGACTATCCGTGTTTGCAGATGTGACTCTGATGGTACCATCCTGTCGTGCAACGTGGAAGCAATCTTCTTACCAGTAGGCCTCAGCACAGGAGCGCTGATTGCAATCTTGTTGTGTATTGTTATACTTCTAGGTTAGTTAATCATGAAATCATGTGAAGCGTGTTACTCTGATTATTCACCTGTGAATTAATTTGTGTTGTTATTAGCTTCATCTATAGTTTAACAAAAGCCATTGAAACTGTCTAGCAGTTTGTGAGAGCTCTGGTGCTCCTACATTTCCAGCAAAGCATTCCAAAGCACTTACTCTGACGGTGAATCTGCTAACACCTACGTATTTCTTATTGCATGTAGAGAACCAGCTTTCAGTGGAATCCAAACCATATTTCTTTCTTTGAAACAGTTTCATTTAACTATTTTTCTTGAAGTATTTTTGGATTATTACTAAGGTAGATAAGTTCTACTGACAGTAACAAAAGTAAGGACTGAGTAAGGGCCTTTATTTAATTCTTCATGACTGCTTGAGCAGAAAAAGAATGAAGAAATGGGAGAGGCAAAAACAATGTGGACTGTGACTGGCTAGATCATATAAAACGCTACAGGAACACATTCATTTCAGGAAGACATGGATTCTGTAAGATGGCATTGTCGTTTGCCAAAACAGGATGAGGGATAATAGTTTTGAGCTGAAGGAAGGGAGGTTTAGATTAGCTATTAGGAAGAACTTTACTATGAGGGTGGTGAGGCACTAGAACAGATTTCCCAGAGATTTGTGGATGTCCTNACTGTCTAGCAGTTTGTGAGAGCTCTGGTGCTCCTACATTTCCAGCAAAGCATTCCAAAGCACTTACTCTGACGGTGAATCTGCTAACACCTACGTATTTCTTATTGCATGTAGAGAACCAGCTTTCAGTGGAATCCAAACCATATTTCTTTCTTTGAAACAGTTTCATTTAACTATTTTTCTTGAAGTATTTTTGGATTATTACTAAGGTAATAATAGTTAGTCTGCTAATAAGGTCCTGTCAGACCCGAACCATTCTATGATGCTATTATATTTAAATATTGCCTTATTTATGNTGAGCAACCTGGCCTAGTGGGAGGTGTCTCTGTCCACTAGACCTACATAAGGAGAAGTGTGAGATCTAGAAATCCCACTTGTAGCAAGAAAAGACATAGGCCAGCATCTGTAAGAGTTAGTCTGCTAATAAGGTCCCATCAGACCCGAACCATTCTATGATTCTATTATATTTAAATATTGCCTTATTTATAGCATGCCCAAAGCAGTCAATACTCATGTGTACCCTACTTATAATATAGCCTTAATGAACTATTAACGAAATAAAACCAACTTTGTATCTTACATAGGCACAATGTGGGCTGCAGAAAGCAGACTAATTCTTACAGATGCTAGCCTATGTCTCTTCTTGCTACAAATAGGATTTTTAGATCTCACACTTCACCTTATGTAGGTCTAATGCATAGGCAAAAATAGCTGTAGACACAGAATATAGTGTACGGATACTTCTTTACATTTGGATAATGCAGTAATTTATCCATTATGTAAATTACTGCAGGCTCAGGGTTTAAATAGCTTCTGACTAGCAGCAGGTAATGGTCAGAATTTCTGTCCTGGGTAAAAATCCTAAGTGTGGCACAAAGATAACTTGCAATGAAAGAGTATCTGGGGGAAGCAGAAATACCTGAAGTCTGAATTTCCCCCAGATTTGCTAGGTGATCATGGAGGCCTCCAACAGAGCTGTGTTTATGTTTCCCTGATGGTTTGTTGAAATAAATACAATTTTTACTTGAAAAAGCTGGCATGTTCAATCAAAAATAATTACATTGTGGAACTCCTTACCAGATCTGCTGCTGCTTGGCAGATGTTCTTTCATATACAAAACTGATGAAGATATTTTAATTCCCACTTAGCATAGAACGCCAGACTGAATTACTGAGATTATGTTTGGAAAAGAGGTTTTCTTCATCCCAATCAGTCTGGCAATGTTATGCAGAAAAACTAATGTATAAATAAAGAGATCTCCAGTGCGGTGTGTAACCTAAGAGAATGGCATTTATCTTGCATCCAGACTTTCTCTTTACTATTCCATCGATCAATTTTAAAACTACTTTTGGATTTTCATTTCTTGCTATGAACCTGGCCTGACACTGACTCATTAAAATTAAAAATGTAGTTGAAGTCATTCTCATTGAACTCATTTCTACACAAAAGGCAGTCAGCATATTAGCAGAACCAGGAGTTATTTTAGGCAACAGAAACCTGACCATGAATTTATAATCATTGCAACTCTTGTATTCATTATTGTGTTACTTCAACAACAGCACTTAGAACACTGTCATTCCTATCAAATGCTGTTAGGGAATATATTCCTCAGAAACTTTTCCCAGTCCCTATGACGTTTCAAAAATTAGCCTCACAATGACATCAGTTATCTCCTTCCCATTCATCGGTGCATCCTTTCAGGCCCCGTGTCCTTGTGTGTGTCCAGTTTGTTTAAATGGTCCCTAACCTGACACTCTTCCACCAACTGTAAGTCTTTCTTTTGGCTCAAACTTTCCCTCTGGTCTCAAGGACCTGGAATTCCTGAACCTTACCAATAAAGACAGAGCCAAAGAAGCTGTTGAGGAGATTGGCCTTTTCTGTGTCCTTTGTCAACAGGTCCCTAGCTCCATTCAGCCGTGGGCCTATGTTTTCTCTATTTTTTCTTCTGCTGCTGTTGTACTTGCAGAAGTCCTTCTTGTTGCCATTCAATGCCAGACAGGCTTTCATTTCCTAACTGCATCCCTGCATAGTCAGACAGTCACTGTATATTCCTCCTGGCTCACCCGTCTCTGTGTTCACTTCTTGTATGCCTCTTTTTAAATTGCTGAGTTTAGTCAAGAGCTCCTTATTCATCCATACAGGCCTCCTGCTGCCTTTCCTTGATTTTCTGTTGGGCAGGATGGATCACTGTTGACCTTGGAAGAGTTGAAACTCAAAATCAACCAACTCTGCTGGACCCTTTCTTTCTCCAGAACCATATCACATAGGATTTTTCAAAGAAGATCCGTGAAGATGCCAAAGTGTCCTGTATAAAAAGCAGAAGAAGGATTATTTTTTTCTCCCTTTCAAAGATTCTTTTTTTTTTTTTTCCTTTTTTCCCCCTTTTTTTCTTCTCTTTCTCTGTAATACTGTGTGAGGTTTTTTTCTTTGCAATGGGGAAATTTGGGGATTTTGCTCTAATTTGCTATGGAAGACATTTTTAAAAAGAGTCCTTTGTCTTTGTTTCTCTGAACTAAAAACTGAAGTCTTGTTCAATTATATTTGTTCACAATGCAGGCCAGTAGGAAAATTATTTGTTACTTCCTTCAGCAGCACAGCAAGTACTAAGGAGTTAGACTCATACATCAAACAGCAAATGGCTTTTCATTGGGTAGAGCACTGCTATATTTAAATGAATAGTGGGAGCACGTATTCTAAGAAAAAAAGTCTCTTTGACTGCTTGCAGCTTTCAAAGGAAGATATAATGATATATCACCAGAGTACCAAATTATTTCTGTTCATGTCTTAACTTCAGTTTTCTCTCATTACAGTCATTGTGGTACTGTATGTAGCACTACGGAGGCAAAAGAAAAAGGACACCCTGATGACCTCTAAAGAAGACATCAGAGATAATGTTATCCATTATGATGATGAAGGAGGTGGAGAAGAGGACACCCAGGCTTTCGACATAGGTGCCCTGAGGAATCCCAAAGTGATTGAAGATAACAAAATGCGCAGGGACATAAAACCAGATAGCTTGCGCTTTCCGCGTCAGAGACCACCAGTGGAAGATAATACAGACATACGAGATTTCATTAATCAAAGGCTGCAGGAAAATGATGGAGATCCAGCTGCACCCCCTTATGACTCCTTGGCAACCTATGCTTATGAGGGAAATGGATCTGTTGCAGAGTCTCTCAGCTCTATAGACTCCCTCACTACAGAGGCAGACCAGGATTATGACTATCTGAGTGACTGGGGACCTCGCTTTAAGATCTTGGCAGACATGTTTGGAGAAGAAGAAAGTTATAACCCTGACAAAGTCACTTAAGTACAACTACAACGGTGACATAAAATGAAAAGTAAACAAACAACAAATTTAAAAGATAAACCTAAGCTTTGTAATAGGACAGGATTCCTTTGATTATAAAAGACAGCGTCTGTTTCCAGCAAGTTACATTTACCATAGTGTCAGTTTTGGTTTGGTCTATGAAGGAAAGATAAATCGTGTAATATACACAGTTTTTTGTTGTTGTAATTTTGTTACTCTGGAATTACACTGAGACAACCTCAGGCCTACAAGGTACAGTTCACTGACCTGACTTAGAAAGAAGATAGCTTTCTGGCATCACGGTGGAAGAGTGGTAGTTTTTTCGTAATTCCACTAAAGTGCCTATTGAAACTTTTCTCATTTAAGTGGTAAAGAGTCTGCTGTGATGGTGTTAAAAAAACGAACGGTAAATTGGACAAGAACTATAAGACAAGAAGCAATAGCAACATGCTGACTTCTTTTGGAACAAAACCGGAGATCATTTCCTGGAGTGTATCTAATGACTAAAACTAAAGGGGATGGGGTGGGGTGGGTAGGTGTACATTGTGTTTGGGGGCTATGTTTGGTTTTTTAAAAGAAGAAAATAACATGTCAAGATGTCCTATTTCTTCTTCGAAAATTTCACTGAAACTTTAAAATTAAAATTCTATTGCTCACTCTGAAGCCCAAATTGAAAAGGAAAAGAACTTAGCAAACATCAACAAGTATTTAAAATGTTCATGCAAATACTACACTTTTCCAAAATAATAAAAAGATTAAAGCAGCTACGTCTTTATGTGAAGAAAATTCCCCTTGGCTCCCCCTCTTCTTTTAAACTGAGACTATTATTAGAACATAAAAGGGAGAGGGTTTTTTAAGAGTTTTATTGTATTTTTAGTCTCAAGATATTTTTTTCCCTTGTAAGTATCTCTAAAGAAGTATATGTAAAGAACTCCACCGCACTTTTGTTTGCAATTACATTGTTACTCTGTAGGTACTATAGACATACATATTGTAGTGAGTTATTTTTCAACTGACCATCTGCTACAGTTCAGCATATCATTGTATTTCACTGTTAGACCCACATCGAGCATTTTAGAAAACCTTTTGGGGACGGAAACCTTATTAATTTTGTTCTTGCCAAAATATTAACAGAGGCAGAATAAAAATATAAAGCAGTATGTTTGTCCACATGTTATGTACATACCCATCCATAAATGTAGCTTTGTGGGTAGCAAGTACAGATATGCACAAGGCATTATGTCATAGAAGATCTTTAGTAAAACTATTTCATCTGACTTTTTCTGATTATCTAACGCATAGACATTTTGTAAGACAATTGTTTATGTCCCCTGAAGTGCATATATCTTATATTCACCTTCTAAAATCTCTGCAGTGCTATACTATCTGCTTGAGCTCTACTCGTGATTGATGCCACTGGCAAAGTCAGCCTAAGTCTCTCATGAATCAGAAACCTTTTATTCACCTCAGGTACACAGCTTACTTTTTGTATTTCACTGTAATTTGTAATTCAATAAAGAATTAAAAACTATCAGATATAGTTAGCCCACAGGTCTGATATTAACATACAGAGTTCCTTTCACTCTGTTGGGAAAATGTAAAGGAATTCCAAAGTTGTATAAATTAATGAGACTTTAAAAGGTGTAGAGTTTAAATAAGTTTTGGATCATTTGATGCAATTGGAGGCTGCATTAAAACAATAGTTGGCATAGCTTCTGCCAGCAGAGTGCCAAGGAAGAGACAGAGCTTATAGGAACAAGAAAAGTTTGTGGTTGTTTTCATTATTAGCAAAGGTATCCTATGTTCCTTGGAAGACAAACTAAGCCAACTAAAGGTCTATTCTCACAGGACAGGAGTGGCAGGACCCACTTGCCATTACAGCAATTTTTGTATGGAAGGTGATGTTTTCAATTTTTGCACATCTCGACCGCATAGCAAAGGCAACTTGAAACTGCAGAGTGAGCCTAAAAGAGAGCTCTGGGGAAAAAAAAAAAAAAGTATATATATTTGCTACTGGTTACAACGCAGGTTTGATTCATACAAAATTCCCACTTATGAGGTACTTAGCAATTCTTCCTCATGTAGCATATGCATAGCAATTCTTCCTACTCTGCTGCCACTGAAAACATAAGCCTGTGACACTGCTCATTTACAGATACACAACTCTGTAGCCAAACTCTCCTCTTAATAACTGTATTAGTCCTTTACATGTATTTTGTAAAATCAATATAAATGAGAGCAGGTTGGATTTTCTGACATCCCATGGCATGCTTGCTCTTGCCTGAGAAAGTTGTATTTGTAGTGGATAATGGGTGAACATGAGGTTTCTTGAATAGAGTGGCATTTGCTATAAGCAGGACTTTCTGAATAGAAGCCTGACTCCCAAAATGGGTAGGCAGAAAATGTGGTCTTAAACATGCTGCTACACACAGTCTATATTTGAGAGTGAGTTGTATGTTAAATTATTACCAAACTGAGTATCAAATGCATATTTTTGACATTTAAGAGGTTTGTAACTGAGATGTTTCTACCACATAATTAATAAACCTCCAGGAAGATTTAAAATAAAAATGGTATGTAATTACTAATACAATTGTCCTATAAAATCACGATTATAATATTTTCAGATTTTTTTTTTTAAAAAGCGATCCAACAGTTTTAACAGGGATATTTTTTTGACCAGCTGTTTAGAACTAAGAAAAATAATTGCTTTTAATTTATGCATAACTTGTAATCCAGGAAATTTGTTATTTCCATGTTTTCTTCCTCTCATTGTAAAAGATGCTTGTCAGGTTTTTTTTATACCTTATTTTTAAAAAGTTAAATATGAAATTTACAAGATTTAATATAGGTCTAGGCATCTCAGATGACATGAAGTCAATGGGATTAAAGAATCAGTGCATTTGTAAATCGTATCAGATAACAACTTCAGTTTTCAAGCACTATATCTTAAAAAAAATCTCTACAAACTCTTGGACAATCAAGATGTTAAAGTGGATATCTGTCTTTCTTTCAACTGTGGAAAGAGCCATAAAACTCCAATTCTACCAAGATTGGCAGGAAGGTAAGGTAATTCTTAAAAGGTGAAGATGAAACAGAATTGAGATAAATGCTTCTGTTCAAATTTTGAAACATAACTTTCAGAAACGTTTACTGCACAAACATCTAGCATCACCTTAAATGTCTCAGTAGTGCTCTTCCCAGCAAATCACAAGCCATTCTCTAAAATGTCTACTGTATATGAAGGCATTAGGAAACTTCACTGGCACAAACAAATTGAGGTTTTTAAATTAAATAGTTATGACATGGACTAGTGACAAAATTAAAGTCTAAATGGGCAGTATGCAGCTAAGAAGGGAAGTTTCTAAGGAAATCTAGCTGATAAGCTTACATTGTAGACATACAGAACTGAAGACAAATTTTAAAAAGAATATTGAAAAGGAAAAAGTCATCTCTGCCCTCCCAAGAATGATGAAAACACCACTACACAGAAAAGTTCAGATCATTTCTCTGAGGGATCAGAACATAAAAGATTGCTAATATTTGAATTTCAGTATGCTACCACACAAATCTGGAAATGTTGTTTTTCATTAAATGCAGCTTTGCAATATTGTCAGTCAGTCAAATAGTATGAATTTGGAAAGTACTGGCAGTATATGATGTCTCCTGCACAAAAAGGTGTTTGAATATTTTATACTTCCATGATTTTAACTAGTTTTATACATTTTCTCTAAATTTTGATGTTCAAAATAAAAATCACAGTTAGTGAGAATTTACTCTAGGTTATGGAAACAGAGTTCATCATGGAGCAGTAATCCTCTACAATAAAAATTATGGTACAAGAATCATAGAATGGTTAGAGTTGGAAGGGGCCTTAAAAATCATCAAGTTCCAAGCCCCCTGACGTGGGCAGGGACACCTCCCACCAGACCAGGTTGCTCAAAGCCCCATCCAGCCTGGCCTTAAATACTTCCAGGGATGGGGCATCCACAACTTCTCTGGGCAACCTGTTCCAGTGCCTCACCACCCTCACAGGAAAGAATTTCTTCCTAATATCCAATTTAAATCTCCCCTCTTCTAGTTTAAAATCATTACCCCTTGTCCTATCACTACGCTTCCTGACAAAGAGTCCCTCTCCAGTTCTCCTGTAGGCTCCCTTCAGATACTGGAAGGCTGCTATAAGGTCTCCCAGGAGCCTTCTCTTTTCCAGGCTGAACAGCCCCAGCTCTCTCAGCCTGTCCTCATAGGAGAGGTGCTCCATCCCTCTAATCATCTTC
This sequence comes from Pedionomus torquatus, assembly GCA_013398155.1. Classification (NCBI taxonomy): domain Eukaryota; kingdom Metazoa; phylum Chordata; class Aves; order Charadriiformes; family Pedionomidae; genus Pedionomus; species Pedionomus torquatus. Next base: position 1,628 of record VZRU01008893.1, on the reverse strand, counting down.
GTGGCCCTCTGCTGGACTGTTCCAACAGTTCTATGTCCTTTGTTGAAGACTCCAGAGCTGGACACAGTACTCCAGGTGGGGTCTCATGAGTGCAGAGTAGAGGGGCAGAATCACCTCCTGGGACCTACTGGTCACGCTTCTTTTGATGCAGCCCAGGATACAGTTGGCCCAGAAAGGGCTGCCAGCCTGCCCTGCTGGCTCATGTTGAGTTTCTCATCCATGAGCACTCCCAAGTCCTTCTCCTCAGGGCTGCTCTCCAGCCATTCTCTGCCCAGCCTGTGCCTGGGATTGCCATATCCCAGGTACAGGACTCTGCACTTGGCTTGGTTGAACTTCATGCAATTTGCATTAGCCCACCTCTCAAGCCTGTCCAGGTCCCTCTGGATGGTATCCCTTCCTTCCAGCGTCAACCGCACCATTGAGCTTGGTGTTATCATCAAACTTGTTGAGGGTGCATTTTACCCCACTGTCCATGTCTCTGACAAAGATGTTAAATAGTATTGGTCCCAGTACTGACCCTTGAGGAACACCCCCCACCACTTGGACATTGATCCATTGATCTCAACCCTTTGAGTATGGCCATCCAGACAATTCCATATTCACCAAACCCATGACTTTCCAAATTGGAGACTAGGATGTCATGTGGGATAGTGTCAAATGCTTGGCTTAATTCCAGGTAGATGATGTCTGTAGCTCTGCCTTTATCCCGCAAGTTTGTGGCAGTATTGTAGAAGGCCATCAAATTTGTCAAAATAATAATTCTTCTATGATTCTATTCTATTAAATGACTCAGCAGATTACTGACACTATTATTCTAGACAGTACCTTGAAAATATTCTTTCCTTAAGAATAAGTTGTCCATATCCACATAAACACAAATGATCCTTTACATTAGTAAAATATGTGGTTCTGCAGATTTATTGTTATTATTTCATTTCAGATTTACCTCAATGTTATGAAAGAGTTCTGAAGACTATGTTGGTATGAAATAACAAATCTCTATTAAATGAATACAGGAAGAAAATATAATAATCTGCTGTGTTACAGGCATTTCATATGGCATTAGCCAGTGGATTTTACTTACTGAGATTGGAGTTTGTAAATTCTTTGCAGTTTGGGGGTTTTGTGGGTTTTTTTTTTTTTTTTTTTAGTTTTATAATTATTAGCATAGACATTCAAATCCTATGTGCATAGAAATGGTTTTGATCCTTACAAACCTTCATGAAGACAAATAATGAAATGTCTCTTAATAATAACCCTACTGAAGTGACATTTAAGTGTGAATGAAAATCAAAGTTTATATTACATCCCTTCACAACCTTCTCTTAATGGCAAATCTATAATAACCTGATTCCTTTTCTCATTTAACTCAAGAACCAGATAAGTTTTCAGAATGCAAGCAACAGTTGTTATTTTGAGCAAAACTAAGTTCTTGGTTGCTGGCATTTTTTAGTATTCTGATTATTTAATTGATAAACTTCCTTTATTCAACTTTAGTTTGCAACTAAAATCCTTGGATTTATTTATTTATTTATTTATTTTTAATAACTAACTTTCATTGTTCTAGTTTCAGTCAAAATAATTCTCAGGACTCAGGGAGGTCTTATCAATGTGTAGAAATACCTGAT
>VZRU01008892.1:564708-577076 GCA_013398155.1 Pedionomus torquatus | reverse complement strand
CACCCCGTAGATTTTATATCGTGTGTGCAGGCGTTATAAAATTTAACCTAAAATTCTGCAGCGGTAGCATCTTTGCCGTTGTCCACATTGTCCAGCTGTCTCCAAATTCTAACGGTCATTTGCACTGGTGGTGCTTTTATATACTATAGGGCTGTTTTCAATATGTTCTGTGTACTTATTTGCAGATCGACAGGAGTTGATCAAGGAGAGCGAGACATTTTCGGTCTCATAACTGCTTCCCCAAACAATATAATTTCCAGTGGGCACAAGGCGCTCATGAAAGTGTAGTAATGCAAAACCCAAAATATGTAACGTGAGTAACTCTTGCTCCAAATGGAAAGCCGCTGCTGCTGACCTACATTTCTGAACCATCTTTCAGAACGGTTTGAAGAGGGGTTTTTTTATATATCTTAATCCAAATGATACCTTAGTATAAGAAAAAAGTAATAGTCCCGCACCACGTCCAACTAATGAAAGCGTTTGAGAGATCAAATAGTTGGCCAAGAATATAGCAAACCTGGATATTAGCGAACCTTTTCAATATAGCAAGGGTCTAAACCACGCTGTTTGAAATGAATATATTGTTGCGCTCTGTTAAAGGCAGGCGCGTTTTCAAATTTCAAAATGGATAAATAGGAGATTCGCAAATAATGGTGGAGGAAAACGCACCATATCAAGCAAGATGCTGTCGTGAGCAGGTAGGCTTTTTTGAATCCACTGTGAAAACATTAAAGAGCCGAAGCTTCATGCAGTAATGTTGAATTACATGCAAAGATTATTGATAAATGTATGAGCAGTGTGATTCCAGTGTCTGTTAATTTCAGTTCTGTCTGAAAAGTCAGAAATATTCTGATTTCCATTATACAGTTAGTTTTGAAAAGTCTCCATGCTCGTCAAGTATGTCTTGCTAATGCTTCTGTTAGGATTGTATTTTTTTTCTTGCCTTTTTTTTCTTTTTTTTTTTTTTTTTCCCCAGTACTCCTTGCAAGTGCAAAAATGTTATATGGCTAGCAGAAAAACACTGAGCGGGAAAAAAAACGGTGAGTAATTCTAGTGGGGGGAATCAGGTGCATACCCAAGGGTCATTACAGGCTGTAACAACAACAAATTGCAATTCTATGCAAACTGCTAGAAAGGGGTATATCATCTTTGTAGGAGAGAGAATAACAGAACCGTAAGATGAATTCATGCCAAATCATTCATCAGCTTTTGCCAAGAGAATACTACATCTTTGTTAGCGAGCCTTTTTGACATTTTCTCCTGGATTTTCTTCTTTTCTATATTCAAATGCACGCTAATTATACACATTAAACCACAGAAGTTGATTTTTTGAAGTCTTTCATATGCAAATATAAATATAGATGTCTACTTGTATGTATTTATTTACATGTGTACTCTAGAATAAAATATAAAATCAATTGCACGTTTATACTTTGAGACATTTACGCTCAAGCGAAAATACATACATTGAAAACCTGATAAGGTGTACTGATAGCGCCTCGGCAGCAGATTGAGGTGACACTGCCTGACACGCTCCACAACTCTTCCCCATCAGGAAAATAACCTGCAAAGTTTAACACAGATTTAGTTTGAACTGTATTCCCCTGGAAAGTAAAAAAAAAAAAATTAAAAAAAAAAAAATGAGGCTTTAAGCTGAAGAGTTTATACTACTAACTCCTTTTCCTCCCATTTGTTTCGGCGACAAGATTGGAAGTAAGAGGCTATAAAATAGAGGCCCTCAGCACAATGAAATCAGTCTGCTATAAAAGGCAACACATGCCAGTTTTTTCCTCCCCAATGGCAGATGCCACACCCTGAAGCAGACAGAAGGCACTGCAGTCTGTGCAAGGCAAGCACAACACAAAGCAACAACCCTGGTTCGATTTTTCCAGATCGCAAATAATGTTGAAATTCCTTTTGCCATCTTTGCTCGGATGATGAGTGGTAGTATTTTGTTAAATTCAAAAGCTCCTTTCCAACAGCTCCCGCCGTATGCATGAATTATGAATTCATTATAATATAATGTTAAAAAGCTCTAATTGCCGTGCATATTATCTGCTGCAAAGTGATTGCGCTGATATTTGATATTGCAAGTGCACAGTTTCAACTTTAGTTCCCTTCATTGTTCCTTCAAATTTAATTATTTTCTATAAACCAGTGTTGTCCGAGCGTGGTTTCTCTCTCTCTTGATTTTTCTTTATTATTTTTTTTCTCTCATAATTTATAAACTCCAGCACTCTGGATACCACCCTTTCCAGGATAAGCAACATTTGTTTTCTAAACTTACTGTTGGTAATTTCTTCATTCCCTCGGCTACGACACCCGTACAGACCCCCTAGGCCACCCATCTGTAGCTAAACCCCATGGAAGCACGGCGCCTTTCCCAGCAGCACGGCAGCCGTCCTTCTGTCTGCTCAGAGCAGTAGCTTTCAAATCCTACGCAGAGTAACACTAAAGAGAGATACAGAAAGCAAACCAATATTTTAATACCTCTGAAGTGTTGTTTTAGAGGCATTGGGAGAAAAAAGCCTTATCTTTGATTTTTTCAGTGAGGTAGAAATACAGTCAGAGGTTCAAGAGCCTGTTGCATCTGCCCTGGGTACCCACAACAGTCTGAAACATCCTGTATACATAAAACCCTCTTTTTGTTGGCTTCTTGTTGTGCTTTACGTTTAAATCCACTGAGCGCTTTGATGAAACAGTTGTCAAAATTCACCATAATTCTCAATTTCCTTCTTTTAGATTGGCATTAGATTTAAGGGGGGGGGGAAGAGAAAAGTATATGGGTTTCCATTAAATCATCACTTTGACTAGTTAAACATCCAATCAAAATAATTCTGAAGTCAATGCAAATCTTTTAATTGATTTCAATAAGGCATAAATCAGATCTCAGAAAAGCAAGCAGAGAGCTCAGAGCTTTAGCTTTGTGCTTTAGTTTGGTATTTGGAGCTATACTAATGGGATTTTACTTTTGGGAGAACCCTTATGTGGTCAATATATAAATAACATGGTGTTTTCTTTATTATGTAATATTTACATTTCAGTCACAAATGTTATATGTAAACTATTGCAGTTGATATCCAGCTGATAAGCCAGAATCTGTTAGGTGTAAAGCCTGTAGGTAAGCGTAATGATTTTATTTTAGCTGATCTTAACAAACTTTGAAAATACCACAGTTTATGCCAACAGATTGTGGCCTAAAACGTGCAGAGTGACACATTCTACCATTTCATTAAGATCCATTCTTTAATAGCCACTAATCTCGGGCAATTTAATCCATTTCTTCTGGCAATACATAACCAAAAGGACTTCGGAACGTCACCATCGCCATCTCAAGAATGTCATACACAATTTTATTATGGAAATGCAATATTAGCAAATTTTTCCTCGCTGGATTTAGACCACTTGAATAGCATGTTAAATACCTCAGTTTTAAAAATGTGGATCATCCATTGAAGTCAATAAGATCACTCACTTTCTTAAAGCTAAGCCCTGATTATGTGCTCCTGTGGACTACAGCCTCTAGGAAGAACAGCTCTTGAGGCTGTACGTAGGTGAGATAGCAGCCCAACCGATTTTCTAAATCAAAACAAAATCTTCCACTTGGCGGCAATAGTAGAGGTTGTTGATTTCTGGGTTTACCCGCCAGTGAAAAACTGAATTACACTAATATATTTCTGGATCCTATGTCATTGTTTGGGAACATCATGGCATTTTGGAGAAATCTAGGAAAAGGCAAGCCTTCCTTTGAATTAATAATTTACGGTTCCGTTCATTTATAAATTAGAAAACCGAAATGAGATCCAGTACAACAGTCATCTCTGCCAATGATTCTTTCCCATTCTCCTGCCTTTTGCAAATCTTTTCTTCACTGATGTGCAAGAGACACATGGGGAGCCAAAAAAAGTTATTTGCTGTTAGCTACACATTGGTCGGAGGTCCTCTCTACGCTCAGCTGTAGCACATAGGGTTGACTGATCCATCGAAGAAACGGTCAAACTGACAATACACAGCTTTCACACTCGTAAAATAAATGAAATCGCTACCTTAGCTGTAAACATGCTGGATCTTCCAAGGAGAAAATAAAAAAAAAAGCTCTGGTTGTCTTTCCAAAACTTGTTCTACAGTATAGTTGCACATTTTATGTATCACAATGTAAATATTACCTACAGCCTGCAGTACTTGCCACTTGCTGTTTCTAGGAACAGAACACTGTGGCCTCCGTGTGCTCACCAAGAAAAATAATTTGTCTGTGGGATATTTTTACATACAGCCAGAAATGCATGGATTCTAACAGGAGATGGCACAACTTTTTTTCCTTTGCAAACTGAATTTCTTTAGTATGACTCTAGTATATTTGCAATTCTGAGTATTGGCAAGGGTGACAAAATATGATTGTGCCCGATATGCTCTGTCTCTGGCCCATTTCTGCGGTGTTTGACCATTCACAACCTCAAATACAGCAGCTCTGAGCGTTTCAGCTGGAGCCCCACCTTTCTCCTTTGCAATTACAAAATAGTTTGTAATTCACTCCTTCGCCCACCTTATCTTCATTCCTCACCCTTTTACACATACATGCATGCTCACGCTCTGGGTAACCCCAAATTCCTGCAGCTGCCTCAGCCTCCCAAAGTACAGTCATACTGTATCACTCCTAAGTATCATTTATTATCACTTATACTGTTGCTTTCTTTCCAAATGAATTCTGCCCTCCAGGTTCCAACAAAGTGCGGATTTCCTTCGGTCCCTCTGCATAGAGGACACAAAGTGAACGCTCTCGGGGAAGAGAGGGAGGAACTTGCAAAGGCTGGAAGAGGATGAGGGAGGAGAGAGGTGGGAGAGGACAGATTAAATTTTCCTGAGCCTTCTCCATCCCAATCTGGTACGTGCTGCGCTTTCCCGAGGGGGCAACTTCCTAGTTGGAGAGCTGTGGCTTTGATATATTTATCCTTTAAGCACTCCTGTAAACTGAGAAGTCCAGTTACTCCCACTTCACCATCAAAGAAATGAGGCACAAGGGAGGGATGCCGTGACTGCAGGAACATTCCTTTTGGCTGCAGCGCCAGCTCCAGCAGCTCCAGGTGACTCCACAACCGCCTGGCGTGGATCTTGGGGGTGCTGATGCCATGGTCTGCCCAGCTGCGTGGTGTGCCTGTAACCCAAGGGGGGGAAAAGAAAACCTGCTTTCATCCAGATCCTTGCACTGACTCACCCAACGGCCCAACCAGTAGCGCTGGCGTAACAGGAAAGGGGAAGAGAAGGGGCAGAGCATGGGAGGCCGTTACCCACGTCTTACTGTTTGGGCCAAAGAGTTTTGGAGGCAGAGGGGGGTGTATAGGACCTGTTTAGCCAGCACTACCCCCAAAAGAAATGTATCTCCTAAGATTATGAACAGTTGTTCTCTTCCAGAGCCTGGCTGAACCAGTGAAAAAGTTACTGTCCCCGTTTTTTGTCAGCATCACCCCCTGCCAGATATTAATGCTCCTCACATCTGCTGGTACAGTTGTTCATGTGTGTTCCCCAGCCCTTTTCAGATTAAATGAGCCAGGTTACCAGACTTGCTATTTAAACTATCTGCATTAGCTCAGACCCATTTGCCTAAATAAGATTAGGATAAAGTGAGCCAACAGATCTGAGGAGGGAGCGGACTCCAGCAGAGGGAAAATAAAGAGCTGGTAGGTGGCAGTAACCTCTTCAATAAGCACAACTCCTTATGTACTGGGGGAGTCCATCCACACAGGCCCTGAATGGTGGTTGTGGTGATGTCGAGACAGTTACACGTCAGTGAAGAGAGTTTACCCATTTTTTGATGTCTGACCTAGAGCAGTAAAAGCTCCAGGATGTGAGGTTTACCATTTTTTAATTTATTTTACTCTTACTGCATCATGGGGATGTATGCTTGTGAAGCATCTCCAGAGTCCCAGCCTTCTATTCCGGCTACTGGTCCATCCTCTTTGCTCATAGACAGTGGCTCAAGGGAGACTCAACGCTGCACATGTGAGCAAGCAATTCTTGCCAAAGCCTGTAAGGTGGGAACGCTCCTTGCACAGGAGGCAGCTGAAACGCCTGTGATCCTTACATTCACGGGGAGAGGTTAACTTGGATGAAGAAGCTCCACACACCAGCTGGAGAAGGGGTAGCCACTTGTTCCCAGGGGGCCGGCTCAGGAGAAGTCTGTGCTCCTGAGGGACACAATAGTTGTCGGTTACACACATGGTCCCCACAGATTTGTTGAGCTTGCTCCTGTCCTCAGCAAACAGGACGTCACCAACTGCCATTCGGGTGCTTCACTTTCACATCCTCTCTGCCACGACACGTCTGATTGTCAAAGCCACAATCAAATCCTCGTTACAAGGGCAAAGTATTTCTCAAGAAAAGCATCCCCCATGGCTGGCTCCCTGCTTCAGCAAAGCTAAAAAAACTCAGCTAAGAGTTTTGGTTTTTTTTTTTCCTAAATCCTAGGTGGAAACTATTTCAACATACACAGCTCTAAAAGATCTCAATGTTACTAGTCTAGGGCCTAATACTAGAAATGCTTGCTAATTCCTGTAGCCCTTGCTCCTGTTAAGCCACGAGACTTAGTGATAGACTTGAGCAACTATCATGTGGTGAGGACTGGGCTGTTTGAAACATCTGTTTCTTCTTGCTTAAATTTAAAAAGAAATGTTATTAAAATTAGAATGACCATTTTATTAATCCAAAATATCATCTTGTTATTTAACAAAGACTTAACAATGTGAGTCATCTGCATTAACAAATCCAGATGCTATAGTCAGAGGCAGCAAAGACTCAGGGACTGAGAATAGGCTTGCTTTGTACACTAATTAATTTTTTTTTTTGCTATTTGTTTTTCATTCCAAACAAACTATCCCTAATATTTTATCTCTCTTGGTGGATTTAAGGGAAATTGTATGTGAACAGAAAAAGTACCAGGTTCTCTCTCTTTTTAAAAAAGTAATATACATATACTATTAAGATTTGTCTAATCTTGATTTCATCTTTTCAGCGGACTTCATAAAAAAAAAATTAAATGGGTGCGTATCATTTTGCCATGTTACAGCTGTTTTCTTCTCATCCAGGGGCTTGGGCGAATGTGGTTTTCATTTAACCACATTTAAATTTAAATTGCCACGCCATTCTGTGCTGGGTGTAAACTTGCTATGCATATGTCCAAGAAGAAAGGAGCCTAATTTGGGAACCGCTATCCATGGTGATTCTCACCAGCTAGAAATCAGGGACTGCACTCCTTCTGGGAAAGGCCACAGAATGTAAAATCATCAAAATAATCTTGTCCTTTTTGCTCTTCCCTGGAAGGCCGATCCCACTGAATGGGAATTTTCAAAGCACCTTGTGACAGAAGAATTAAAGTTCAGCGGGAGCAAAGTGAGGCCAGTACTAAACACGTTGTCGATTTGATTTTAATACGTATCATTTTTATACAGGGATCTTATTTGCGCAGCTCAGTGGAGCCATGTGTTTGAAGAGCGCTGCTGATTAATTAGGTTGGTTCAGTATGAATGAATTAGGTGATCTCTATTTTACATCTGTTTTGAAGTTCACTATTGTGAACTTCACCCCATTCAGTGCTTCATCCTGTTTAAAAGACTTATTGCTAACTTTACTTGGGCAGGAAAGGGAATCATTAAAAGCACTATGCAAGCCTCTGGAGTATGGTGGGTTCTGTTACAGATGTATAAATCCAGCTCATTACTCAGCTAAGGGGAGCTGACTTTCTAGGCAGGTTTTGAAAATAGAAGGATCATGAGCTGGCAGGTGTGAAAACCGCCGGGTTTATGGACCAGAGCTGAACCCAAGTTCTCTATTCCAGGGGTGATGTCTGTACCAGATTTAAAAGTAATCTGCCTCTCTTTTATATGTATACTGTGTATTTTGTTTCCACTTTCTTGAAAAACTGCAGAAACAACTGATTTCAATTCTTTGGAATATTTATCTCAACCCTTCAGTAAAAACAAATTCATGTTTCTCTTACTTAGGAGTACAACAAAGGTGGAACATGCCAGACTTCTCTTTTTGCTTCTTTACTTCCAGTTCAGGAGTTCCTTTATTCAGTCTGATGTTAAATCTACTTGTATTAGAGAATCCTTTTTATCTGAGCAAATCTTATGCCTTACCAATGAATCTCAGAACATTGTGGGGTGATTGTATAAAGCCATTGCTTTTTCTTTATTGCCCACTAAAGAAACATTTATGATTAAATGGGAAAGGGAACTATCTCATTCTCTTGAGCTGGAGATATTGGACTCAATAATGTCCTTCATACGTGTATACTCTATTTCAGCTAACCTGTTAGAATTGCAATATAAAATTGCAAATCAATGGCATCAAACACCTGTGAAGATGAGTAAGATTGCAAGCCATTTCTCAGATAGATTTGGAGAAACAGCTCCCAGCCAAGAACTCTTTTACATGTTCTACAGGGTCTGTCCTAAATTACCCCAATAAAGTCACTTGTTACACATCATACTGAGAAAATTGCCAGCTGTCTGATGTCAAGTACTCAGGAACACTATACATAGGGACACTTGGACTTTGAGGTATGTGACAGACAACTGGATGTTAATAAAAATCGAGTTACAGGCTATTCAGCCAGTTATTTGCAGAGCTAAAAATTCAGACTCCTCTTTAATAATGAAAGCGGATCCTTAGGAATTTGTTCAAATCTGTTCTGTTTAGCTATAACTGCAGAAAATGCAGGCTTCTCTATGCAAGGTGTTCCTTTATTGATTACTTCAGCGAAGGCAGGAATAGTTAAACCCAGCTACTCATAAACACTTTATGGGATAGAAAGAATGAAAGTGAGGAGGAATTTTGTTTGTTTTTCTTGTCTTTCTGTAATCACAGTGGTATCTCTTTTAAGCTTGCCGTCTTCTGCCGGGCTGATTCCCTTGTAAGAGCTTTAATAATATGAATTTAATATGAAGTGTACCTTTGTACCTACAAATATACATCAGTCAAAGCCCTTACTCTCCGTATTTTGAAATGAACTTATTATGATTTAGATATGTGAAATATTCCCAGACCTAACAAATGCAGAGTTGTTATTGCCCAGGCACGCTCTTTACTTTTGCAGAGTGCAGAGATCAGTGCAGTAAAAGCACTTGGCCACCAGAAAATATAAAATAAAAATATACACCATCCAGCTGATGGTATTTCAACCCCACTCACACAACTGACAGTAGCCACTGATCACGATTCTGTCACAAGGCTCTTCTTCCTCTCCCTGCAGAGGACACCAGAAGGTGGGGGTGTCTGGGTGCGTCAACCCAATAGTTTGTATCGCTTTGGAAGGGTGGTCACAGTTCTGCTGCTGGAGAAGAGATGACAGTGTTAGCTAAGAGAATGCACCTAGAAGGAGTTGGAGAATGATCAAGGAAAGGATCAGAAAGAGGAGGAACTCCAAAGAGAGGCACCTGCACAGAGAAGGGCATCACAGGGGTCAAAATGTCTTATTATGGCTCTGGATTCAGTCATGTGAGGCAACAGTTATAAGCTATAAGTAAGGAAAATGGTGACTTCACTTGGTATCTTTGAGTTAAAATTGGTTTCTAGAAGATGCTTGCTCATCTATGAATCATAAGGGTTAATTACACAAAATTGCTTGACTTGTATTATACCTCAGGTTGTATGACCTAAAGGTATCTTCTGACCTTAAATTTTATGAATCTGCATTAAGTAGCTGTAAGGAAAGAATGGCAGAATAAGATGTTATTTTGCTGATTTGAATTACAACATGTATTTGCATCCTCATTTGCATTTACTGTCTTAAAAGTAACCGTACTGAGTGCAGTTGTGGGATGGAGTTGTCACTGTGAGCTGAAAAGAGACAAACGTGTGTTTGGAGAGACCAAGATCACGTTTACAGGACTGACATCTACTAGCATAGCTGTAAAGAGATGCCAGCCCTGACAGGCGTAGCAGTGTCAACAGAAGCCTCTGGTAAAGGCACAGTTGTGCCAGTAAAACTATATTTTTACAAATAATATTTTATGCCAGTGGTGGGAGATGGTTTTATTCCACTAGCAGGAAAAAACTGTTTTGCTAGTAAAGATGTATCCACACTAAACTGCTTAGGATTTTAGTATTCACAGCAAAGTACTCGCCTCAAGGATTCCTAAACCAATCAATTTTGTTGGCGCTGCCAGAGAAAGGGCATGCACCTGGCCCTGGCAACTGTCAGCTTCGTGGTACCATACATGACAGCATCTAATAAGGCGAGAGAGCAGAGTTTCAGGAGAAGTCCAGGCTAAATCTGTTGGCCAAATAGTTTTGGCAGGGAGGAGTGCAAAAAGATGAGGCTGAATGAAGCCGGAAGAAACAATGAGAAACTAAAAAGTCCTTTTTCTAGAATAGTTTCTGTCATTTGAAGCAAAGGTTTAACAATAGTGGCAAAAATGACACTGGAATAAATTGCGCTCACCCCATGGCTTTAGTAATTGCAGTTATCCTGGAAAATCCTTTGTGGTGTAAACTAGCTCTGAGAAGAGACCCAAGGGGAAAGGGTAGAGGGTGGTAACAGTTAGCACTCCATCCAGGAGCTGGGAATTCACTGTTCTGTAAGCATAGGCCAGATGTGCCAGCCCTGATCAGACCGTGTGACCCACTCACAACCCTTGCCTGGGTGAAGTGTGGGTGTCACTCTACGCAGCTGTACTCACGGGCTCCGTTTCCAGGGAGTTCCTAGGAGGTGGGTGGGCACGGCTCCAGCATCAGCCTAGCAATGGCAGTCCCTACTGAGCTGGTGCTCAAAAGTGCAGCTCTTGCTATTCACAGTTCATGTCCAGGTGCTGTGTATTTTGGAAGGGCATGACCACTAATCAACCTTTACTCCACCTTAGTAAAGTTTTGCAATATTCCATGTCCTTTTTTTTTTTCATTTTAAAAATTTTCTTTCCCAATAAACCGCTTTAAGCCTTCCAGTTTTCTGATGCAGCTTTTTCCTCCTTCGCTGCTTCTGCAGCTTTAGCAGTGATTCTCCTGGTCAAAACGGTGACTGTTTGTATGCTAGAGCTTTCACTGCATCTGCACCCCTCAGCCCCTCTCCTCACCTAGAAACATGACTCAAAGGCTGAATGTCAAGGCATTCAGAAACAACTTGGAAATAAATGATGGTTGGGAATGGGTTTTGAATGTGTTTTCACAGAGTGAATAACAGTGATACGGAGTCAGAAGGGACCTCTGGAGATCACCTAGTCCAACCCCCCTGCCAAAGCAGGTCCTCCTAGAGCAGGTTGCACAGGAACATGTCCAGGTGAGTTTTGAATGATTTCAGAGACAGAGACTCCACCACCTCTCTGGGCAGCCTGTTCCAGTGCTCTGCTACCTTCAAAGTGAAGAAGTTTCTCTTCGTATTTAGATGGATCTTCTTATGTTCAAATGTGTGCCTGTTTCCTTTTGTCCTCTCACTGGGGGACCACCACAAAAAGACTGGCCCCATCCTTCTGACACCCACCTTTTTAGTATTTACAGGCATTTCAAGTGAGAGAGCCCATGTGGGGAGCTAGGGGTGAGGGTTTGGGGAAACAAAGTGCTTCGGCTGCTCTGACTGCTTCTTGTTTCTCTCCCTCTTGCGCCGTTGAACCATTCGTGCCTCATGGTGCTGTACACAGCGCTCACCCACTATGGGGCTTCTGTCCTCTGTATTTCCAGCATCGCAGCTCTGATTTATCTTTATTCCACCATCATTCCACCACTCGCATGGTGCTCTGTTTTGCTCTTCCTCTGGGAAAACATGGATGACAAGCAGTAGGTGAGGGGGCTGGCACACATCAGAAAGCAGAGCTAGAGGCCAGGAGAAGTAGAAGGATGGAAGATCACAAGGTCTGCTCCAAGGTTGGGCCTTGCACCTCAGAACGGACAGCAATGGAACACGGGAGGACTGGAGAAGGCTTGAGTGTCCTCTGCGTGAAGTGTTCATACCCCAAGGAGACGAACACAGCTGGGAAGAGGAGCCTGGGGAAGGGTGAATCCCTCTCTTCAGTCACTGCACATTCTTGCTTGCCCTTTGTAGGGTGTTTGGGCTCACGCCGGCGGGGGAGAAGGGTTCAGGAGCAGCACAGATCCACGTTCGCTCCTGGAGGGGCTGGTGTGGAGCCAGCCGTGGCGGTGACGGCGGGGCTGCCACCCGGCCTGTTCGGTGCTGCCCGCCTCTGACCTTCCTCACCCAGCGCCCACGAAGGGAGACGTCGCCTCGGCTGGGTATGGCCAGCGAGAGGGTGATTAAAAATTGGAAAAAAAATTACTAAAAAAAAAATTAAAAAATTAAAATTTTTAAAAATTCAGCTTCCGCAGTGGCTGAAACTGTAAATTCAAGTATCACTCGTACTCACGTGTTGCAAATTTGCCCCCCC
>VZRU01008892.1:548922-564578 GCA_013398155.1 Pedionomus torquatus | reverse complement strand
GGCGGGGCGGGAGGGGGCGGCGGGGCCTGCCCGGCGGCGGGGCCTCCCTGCCCTTCCGTCCCTCCTCAACGCGTACCTGTCCCCCCCTAACGAGGCCGGGTGAGAGCTGAAGGGCCTCACGGGAGTTAGGTGTTGGCTTTCTTTTCGGATTTGGAGTGTGTCGTGCCGGGTCGTCTGCCGCTGCCAGGCGGCCCGGTGCCGCCGGAGCTGTGGGGATGGGCAGTGCCACCTGCTGAGGGGCGATCACTGGCTTCCAGGGTTGTTTTAGTTTGAGGGCAACGTTTCCCCCCGTGCCTGTGCATGTATCCCTTGTTCTGCTCAAAAGAAGGCGTTCTAAAATATATACACTAAGTTCCACATCCTGGGACTTGCCAAACCTATTGTCTGTAGGGAAATGTTGGTAGAAGTTGTAATAAATCACACAGTTACTCCGAAGGAGTATAAATGGAGAAAACAGCAGAAGACTTAAAATTTTGATTCAAGAACAGAGAAGTTCAATTTTCAAAAGGTTACAAGTGCTAAGTAGAGGGATTAAACAAAAGTATTGCTTCTATCACACCTTGAATGCTCCATTTCTATATATACAGTAAGCCCCTTACTAATCTACAATAAGAGATTAATTAAGACTCTTACTAATCTACAGTAAGAGTCCTCAGAATATTGTGTGGCCCTGTGAAAATGTAACCATTTCGTCCCTGGGCGTGGGAGGGCTGTGGTGTACCTTTGCTGCATTTCCCATTTTTTGCAGGAACAGGTGAGGAAGAAGTCATGATACCGCTGCTCCACAGGGCAGTGTTGTCCCATGTTCCCACTGTTGTATGAGGTTAGTTGTAAAGTTAATATGACAGTGTTGACACGTGATGCTTTCATAGCAACGCAGTGTTCTGCAGTCTTCTGCAGATTAGATTAAATATCCTAATTTTAATTTTTTTTTTTAAAAAGGTAAGTTTCCAGGTTCCTCCCCTCCTGGAGGCTGCTGACCCCTGAAGTGACAGATTTACTGAGGTGTTTTTTCTCTTCTACATTGTACCTCTCAGGTACAGTCTTACTGAGAAGAGAAGGTGGGCTTTTGCATAGTCTTCTGTACGTACATATACATGTGTGGATGAACCAAGACTTTTGAGTATCTCACCCTGCAATAGAAAATAAATATTTTGTTTAATGTCTTAGGAAGAAAATTCCTATGCCTATAGAATAGCTCTATACTACCCTGACTAGAGAGCAGGGCTTTCTCTCTTGGGTTTTATAAAATGTACTCAAAGTGGGGAACAGAGAGAAAATCAATGATCAGAGACACTATATACTGATTTACAGATGGATTAGGGATATAAATATTATAACCAATATGGATGTTTATGCATTGTGTGTGCTGTCCGTAGTGCCTTCATCTTATCCATAAGCCTAAATCACATCAGAGATTCCTGAGAATTCAAAAATAGGAAATGTTACGTAACTGATACGGAATAGAAAGATTCTGAGGAATATAAGTGCCTTCTTGGGTGTGGATCAAAGCCATGATTGTAGAGAATGGAAAAACAAGTTTATGGAGTTCAAGCTTTTCCTCCTTTGTAGAAACAAGAGCAACCTGATGGTGTAAGTTTTATAATTCAAACGGCTCAAGTGCCTTTCTCTGGGAGTTGGAGGAAAGAACATCTTATCCATACCGCTACCACTTACATGTATTTAAAAATAGACCACACAAAGACTCTGTGTATTCCTGACATCTTGCACAGTTACAACTTGGATGGTTTATGCCGTCTTCAAAACAAAAAGAGTTCCCGTACCTTCAGCTGTAACAAAAGGTTTTCTCCAAACTGAGTGTGCTTGAAAAAGAGAGGGGCAAAAGCACAACCGAAACCAAGCCATATTGTTCCCCCTACTCTAATTCAGCTGAAAATATCAATTCCCCACTGAAATCTTGGGACAATCAAAAGGGGATCCTTCAATAAGACTGGATTTTTTTTTACAGATACAAAAGGAATATTTTCCCCAACATTCTCTTTGTGCAGTGTCTTTTTATGTGGCTATCATGTAGATAACAGCAGGGAATTCCACTTAAGTAGATCCTTAATGGATTTAACTAATGGTTTCTTTGTGATGCTCTCAGACAGTTCTCCTGTAATGTGGATCCTCTAAATATTTAAATCCACCATTGAAGCATTTAATAGGAAGAAAGTCTCCTACCACTAGAATAAAGAAAAAGCTTTCAGCTGGAAACAATAGCAAAACAAAATCTGATTTGTACAACTGCATCAAGAATCTAAGCTCACTTACTCTCTGGGGCAGCAAGGATCTGGGGTACCAGGCAAACAACGAGCAGTCCTTTGTATATTGAGACAATCTCTGTCCTTTCCCATTTCTCTCTATCCTCCATATTTTAGAGGGCTGCTTGCAGTGATTAATCGTTTGAGTGAACAATAAAGCCGGTAAATTAATATTGCTACTTACTGTTGGTACAGGGTAGCTGCCTAACCCAGGGGCTTGTGGCGTCTTGAAAAGAATGGATGGGTTAACCTGGGGATGCTTCTCCCCGTTTTGAGTCTTTCTGACACTGTCTCAAAGTAATCTTTCTTACTGCTGTATCCATTATCCTCTTACTTTATTCCTATTACAAGTGGAGCCTGATGTTTCTCCAGTTTCATAAAATATTTGAGCTGGAAAGAAAAACCTTTTAGAAATCTACTTCATGTATTGTCAAGACCCAATTTTTCTCTCCTGTCTCTTGCTTGGGAGGAACAGTCACTTCAGAAACTAACACAGTTCTTTAAGCTGTCTGCTTAGCACTGGATTTTACCATGTTTCCCTTGCACAAAGAACAAAATCTGCTGTTTTCAATCTAGGTTGGTTTTTTTTTTTTTTTTCTGAAAATGAGAAATAATAGAAAAATGAAGGCTCCTTGTAGCTTGCATTCAATGGAACAAAACAGTAGAGCTGCAATTGCCCCATCACTGCTTTTGTGGTATATAAGATACATTCCCTATTTTTGAATACATAGGACTCCTCCAGGAAAAAAAAAAAAAAGTCACTCTGAGATAAATACATCTGTTTATTCTTCTCTGCACAGTTTGTGCAGGGAAGTTTATTTCTGCAGATGATATTTATAAATTTATAGAAATTTTCTGTGATCACTTCACAATCCATATTGTCTAAATCCATCTGTAACTTGTTCTGTATGTAGCCTGTGAACATAGATGCTTTTTAATAGACACTATTTAAATTTTACTTTCTGATATTTCTGTGATACAATTAATTTCTGCATTTCAGTCGCTTGGTATTACTGCATCTACAAGCATGTAAAGCCATTCTCAATTCCTTTGTGCGCAACCGTGGTATAAATAATACACAGTATAAGCCGTGAAGTTTCTCGCTTGCTATGTATGGAAACTGGCCATTTAGAAGGGGCACACTGGACCACGTTACCCAAAATGTCACCTTTGTTTGGCTGTAATGGGAAGTTTCTCTAATAACATGACCATGCACTTAGATTTTCCTTCTTGGTGCATCCAGTGCTGTTAGGGATAATGCAGAACTATCAGCATGTTCCTCTCACGCCTGTACTTTATGTTGCATGGATACACTGAAAGGCTCAAATTAAAGGCTTTTCTTGCTATCCTGCCCGCTGCCAGAAACAGAGTGCTTGTTTTTAAAGCAAGTGCCTGATTTTCGTCACTCTGTATCTCCTGCAGTTATGTAAACCAAGGAGAGTCAATGGAAAATGGCTGTTGGATGGTAACATCTATGTAAATCAGTGCAGATGCTGAACTGATAGCATTTTATAACCCCTTGCAGAGCTGAATATCACTACCCCAAGTTAAAAACACGGTGAAAATTATTTGGGTGAAGGAAAGGAGTAATGAGTGAGTACACAGGAATTGCTGTTACTTAGAACCACTAGAAACCTTTTTTTTTTCCCAAGGTGCCTGTGTACATTATTTGCATAGTGGATAAAAGGCAGAGAACATAAGTATTAAGTTTCTGATAAAGGCCACTTGAGCTCCTAACTCCTATTTGTACCTCTGAAAACCTCCCCTTCTTCCCTATTTTTAAAATGTATTTACCTTTGAAGATGTTGTCTATTTTATCCATGAGAGCAAAGAAAAGATATAGTACTATTTTGAACTGGTACAAGAGCAAATGCCTCCAAAAATAGTGTGATTTTTTTCTTTACAGAGGCCCATCTGTGAATTGCTGCTTTGTGCTGACCCACAATTTATGCAGCTTTCGCCCAATTCTATCAGATGAAGCTCTTTAAATGGCTTAAAAATAGTTTGTAAGTGTTACAGCCATTTAGTCAAATTAGTCACTTAGTCAAATCACCCTTTCAACTGGTGCTTTCAGCAAATGGTTAAAACAGCATTCGAGGAAGGACCAGGTGTATGATCTAATGTCTGAAAGCAGCTCGTGCTCAATGACATAATCCTAAGAATAAATGTATTGTAAATGTATGGCCAAACACAAGAGAATATCTGTCATCAAGTAACTGGAAGTGCCACATGGTTTTTGTATCACTGCGCTTCAGCTGGAGCCACTGAGACATGTGCAGCACTTTCAGCTCCTTCTGAGAAAAATACCACCTACTGCTTCAGGACTTCCTGGATCCAGGGCAGATTCTTTTAAAAAACCCTTAACTAGCAGAAGTAAAATCTTGCTGGATATTTTTTCTTCTAGATGGAAGAAACTGAAAGTTCACAGAATGTTAAAAATGAGGCTTCTAGTGGCATATATTCAGTGGGTTGTGAGACAGTGCCTGTTGCCATGATGGGCAGTATAGTTAAATAGATAGAGGACACCACCAGGAGTCCTGTGTATAGGGATCAAAGTTTGGGTCCCTCGGTGTACATGATAGGGGAGCAAAGCTGGTGAGGGATGTGGAGAATAAGTCTTATGAGGAGAGGCTGAGGGAGCTGGGGTTGTTCAGCCTGGAAAAAAAGGAGGCTGAGGGGAGACCTTCTCGTTGTCTACAACTCCCTGAAAGGAGGATGTAGCCAGCACAGCTTGGTCTCTTTTCCCAGGTCCCAGGCAACAACAAAAGGAAATGGCCTCAAGTTGCGCCAGGAGAGGCCCAGATTGGATACCAGGAAAACATTGTTATTAAGCATTGGAATGGGCTGCCCAGAGAAGTGGTTGAGGCACCACCCCTGGCGGTATTTAAAAGCTGGGTAGACATAGTGCTGAGGCAGACATGGTTTAGTAATGGTTTTTACTGAAGTTAGGTTGATGGGTGTACTGGATGATCTTAAAGGTCCCTTCCAACCTAGACAATTCTATGATTCGATGGTTCTGTGGTATCAGGTTAATGACTTGGCTTCTTTATCCCCTGTTTCTAGTAGTGTATCAGGATAATATACAATATAGACATTTGGAAGAAAAAAACTTGGAAGAAAGGAACTATACTACTGCTGCAATTATTATTGTAGTTGTGCTCTCAGAATGCACAATAACACATCTCTCATTTAAAGATTATTCCAAATTTCTCCAAGAATTCCTCTTGGACTAGCCCTCATTCTTCATCCCTACTTCTGTCTTCACTGTGAGTGTGTACAGCTCTGTTTTTACAGGTAACTTTTAAGTGGACTCATTCTTGTTTTCCTCCTTGTTCTTTCTAATCAGAGCTTGTGTTCAACTTCCTTGCTTGTTGATATTTTCATTTTCCTGAAGAATGGTGTATCTCCATTTACAGTTTAAAAACTAGCACTTAAATGGAGTGTTAAATCGCTTCTGGAAACTAGGCCTAAAATAAATGGTTGTACTCTATGAAAAGCTGCATCAACCTTTTGACCTTGCTCTTGCCCCTTTTCAGAGGCATGTTAGGAACAGCTGTGTATACAAATTGAGTACAGTCTCTATCTTCAGACACTTTACTGGGACCCATCCTAGCATCTGAGTGCTGATTGCAACTCTGTGACTGTTCAAACCCATCCTCTCTTGCTAATGGTGCAAGTAACTTCTCAGCTTTCCTGCCAGTCCCATGCCTGTTACCATACAATCTGCAGGTGCTCCTCCTGCCCCTCACAAGATCACAGAATGATATGGGGTTGGAAGGGACCTCTGGAGATCATCTAGTCCAACCCCCCTGCCAAAGCAAGTCCTCCTAGAGCAGGTTTCTCAGGAACACATCCGGGCAGGTTTTGAATGTCTCCAGAGATGTTCTGCATTCTCACATCCAAGCACTCTGCATAACTCCTTTCACTGGTGTTGTTCACTCTGACCTTCTGTAACTTCCCCTGTTCACCTGAATTGCTGTTAGTCACCTAATTTCCCCAAATAGTAAAAATAAATAAATAAGTCAATAACACTACTGTATTAAAAATGGGGAATTAAACACTGGACAATGATGAACCAGAGCTCAAGTCAGCAGGGATTTTGCCATTTCTAGGGAGGAGAGGGATTTATGGGCTTCATTTCTCACAAGTGTTGGGGAATGACACTTTTTTAAAAAGTGAATCATAGAGGGGTTTGGGTTGGAAGGGACCTTAAAGATTATCTAGTTCCAATGCCCCCAACACAGGCAAGGACACCTTCAACTAGACCAGGTTAGTCAAAGCCCTGCCCTTGAACATCTCCAGGGATGGGACAAGCAGACTTAATTTTTTCATTATGAGAAATAAAAAGAATTAAATTAACTGTAATAAATTGAAAATAATAATGCAGAATAGAACCTGTTCTGTGGCCACAGTAGCAATGGTGAATACAGCCCATTCAGCAATCACCTCTCCTGGCAGCAGATGACAACTGGGATTTTTCTTGCTCCTGGATAATTGGCAGTTGTGGGAAGAGAGAGGGGCCTCATCTTGCACCAGCCAGACCCAGCTTCTCCACCTAGTCCCAGAGTAAAAGGAAGAGGGAAAAGAAGGGAGTGGGAATTTTTCTGCAGTATTTCTTCCAGGAAGGGAAGAAAAATACGATGAACAGCTGAATCTTTACAATAGTAGAGATCGGTCTTTCCTCTTCTGCCCTGATACATCCCAGGGTCTGTGCCTGGGATGTTCAGTGGGGAACCCTTCTTGTAGCCTCCTGGTCTGGGGGGTGGCAGGCAGTCTCACAGCATGTTTTGTCATTCAGGAGTGAAGGCGTTTGAGTGAAGATCTCAATGGCATAGGCAGGGAGGCAGGTATAACAAAATACATCGTTCACACCGTCTATTTCTCTTGATATGGTGTTTGTATCCAGGTTCATTTCTGTGCATATGTCCCTTGATGTCAGTGGAATTAGTGCCAGGGGAGCAGCAGCAGCAGGTCCGGCAGGTATGGTTGCAGGGCAAGGAAGAGATCTCCCAGGGGCCTCCTGAGCTTGTGAAGGCAGTGGAATGGTAGATCTGAAAAGGAATACTAAATGCGAAACGGGGGTGTGGGGTGTTTTGGCTCATTAGTGGTTGTTAAAAATAACCATTACTCTGTAAGCATAAACAGTACTGTGTATGTTGTGCTAAAATGAGATAGAGCAAGACGCTTCTCCACAATGCAGTTATTATACATGGTCATCTACAGTCACTGCTTTTTAGACTGTGGCTTGCAAAGTGTGTGAAAAACACATTGTACTCCTGTGTGTGTCTTAAGTTGATTTCACAGAGTTCAGCCCAGTCGCCATGTGCAATCATTTAGTGATTATTTTGTGTGCCTTTCTAATGCCTTTCATTCTCTTTGAGCAATGGCAGATATCTCATTGATTGCTCTTTTTGTAAAGTATCAGCGTTCAGCTAGTAATCAATTTATTACCAAATGTTACTTGGAATGAGCAGTTTTCTCCCTGACAGTAATCTCGTCGGTTGTGAAAAGATATGATCAGGTGACAATGAGACCTTCTCAATAACACTACAGTAAATCACACTCAATAAGAATAAAGAGTCCTGAGTAAAAATAATTCCATTTTCTATTAACAAAGTCCTTGGCAGTTGGCAGCCAGTGCAACAATGGCCATGCCACAGCACTGTGGGAGAAGTGAGAGATTGGTGTCTGAAAGAGAAAATGTTTGTAGGAAGCACAGTTTAACTGAACTTTCTACATATACCTATTTTTCACTGCGAAGTCTGACAACCTTTTCTGGGATGCGTGTGTCCCATTTTAAAGCTTCTGTCTCTTCATTGCTCTGAAACTGTCAGGTAAAACTTAATCTGTGGTATCTGTTCAGGCACCTATATCCAAATTACCTCCATGATATCTAATATATCTAATAAATAAATCTAATATTTAACAATTATGTATAGAAGTACATACTTTTTTTTCCCTCTACATTTATATATTGCAGTTAGCATTGCATTTGTTTATTTATGGTATTATACTGCCATTGTGTCTACTGGGAAAAAATGGGTCTCATGGCAGGAGGATCTATCACTGTCCCTATGTTTTCAAAGGGGATATAATTCCATATTCAGCTTTCTGTTTCCTTTACTGACATCTCTCATTCTTGTTGCAGCCAGTTGTTTCAGAAAGTGCTTTGAGAAGTCATGTTAATGTAAGCTGAAGAAGTTCCTAACACTTTCTGACCTGTCCCACAAAGGATTTTGAAAACAGATGAGTCTTAAAAACAATGAAATATAGTGGCTTAAGAAGACACACGATTTCTGTAGTTTAAGAACTGCACTTCACATGATAGAGGCTTTTTAAGTCTCCTTCCCTGATGCATAGAATCCTTTGGAAGCCAAAAACATGTCTTTACTCTGTCCGAGACACAATGTCTTTGTGCCCAAGACTAGGTGCTTCTCAGCTGAGTTTGGGCAAGTCAGGCACTGCAGTGCTTTGTTCAATTGGCTTCAGTCTTCACACGTTGACTTGACATAAATTAATTTGTCATAAGTGCTGGTGGACTCTAAGGTCACTTCCGTCATGCTGGTACATTGGCCTCTGCCTAAGTGTGCAGATGACCTGAAATAATAATTCAAAATATTGAGAACTTCCATATTTTTATCAATTATGGTAATCATGGCCAGTTAAGCATTAATTCTGACATATTAAAGTCTTTCAGTCATTAAGTATTACTTCTTCTGGTAAAACCACTGAAGAACAAAGATCGAATTATGAAAACCTGCACTGCCTGCTGTGCGTGACCTATATTGTGTCATGGATAGGCATGAACGACTATTTAGGATACCAGAGAAGGCTGAGACAGGACCATACTATATTTTCCTCCACGAGCTCCCAGCTAACAAGTAACCTCGAGAAAGAAAAATGTCCTTGCTGTATCAGTTCTTTCAATCAACCATCATACTCAGGGCAGATATTTTCTCAAAACTCAGCCACCTCTATGAAATAAAATGTGCAATATTATTTTGAAAGAAATATTTTCCTTTAATACATCTTTTTATATATAAATGTTTCCTTTGCATTTCTGCAGACTTAAAATGGCTAAAGATATTTTTCTGAGACATAAAAGAAGTTGCCTTGGGCCACAAAATGTGAATGGAAAGTTTTAACCCCCAAGATGATACTTTCAAGCAAGACCTTCTCAAACAGAGAGCTGTCATGAAAATTTTTTCCTTAAACTATCTGTTAGCAACGGATGCTAGGTTTTCCTTTCATCTTCTGTATAATACCTCCCACACTTGCATCTGTGTCCATCATTAAATTCCTGATTGCTAATTAATACAAGTTATTATTTATTGCTATTATTAAAGAAGGGCAGGGCTGTCTGTCGTCTGTCTGGAGGGTCTGCCATTATATCTGCTCTGGGCATTGCTACTACAGTGGAATTGAGTATGCCTCAGCTTCATGCAGATGCACCGTGTCAGAAAACATCTGCTAGCTGCTGATTTTATGCATATTACAGAGACTTTATGTACTGTTAAATGGACCACTTTTTCATTCCAAACCATAATTTTCCATGTGGCATCATTTGATCTGTCCTCACTCCAACATTTGGTTTGATCAAGTCATTTCTTCCTACCCAATATGTGTGTTGTAACTTCCTCTGTGGCTCTGTGTATGTGTGTGTCCTGTCTGTGAATGGAAATGACTACAGTGCTCCTGTCATGATAATATGGTGGTAGGGCAAAACATGTCATTTTAATCAATATACTTTATTTCCATTAGTTTCTTTCATCACTGAGCTTTAGTCTAGATAATTTAGGTCTGATAATGCCAACTGCTGCCCAGCTACATAGTGGAATAATATGACCAAATGCACTTTTCCAGAAGTGCCAAGGATACTTAGCCAGGTATCGGGTTTAGAGCATAAAGGCAGCTGGTGAGGAAAAGCATGTCCTTCACGCAGAACTCCCCTGTGCCTGTACAACAGGCTTCAGAATGGAAGAGGCAGAGGTTCAGCTCGTTCAGGTCACTGCCCTTAGGGGACACATCCATCTGAGCCCTGCTGTTACCCACCGAGCGGCAGGGCCACGGTGGCAGAGGGTGCAGGAGGCAGAAGCTGGAAAATGCTCAAAAGGGGGTAGTTCCCTCTGGGCCTGAGACATGCTTTGCTATAAATTGTTTTGCTTTGGTTTTCTTACACTGTTTAACTTTACATCACCTAGCCTCTGCATGCTGCAATGCCGTCATTCCCCCATGATTAAACTTGAAATTGCTGCAGAGAGAGTTACCTTGCAGAGGCAGGCTCTTCATGACTGCTCTGCATGGGCTGTGGAATTATGACTCTTTGCCTGTCCATTCCTAGGGGTTCTTCAAACAACAAACCTCTTCTGTACCTGTTGAATCACAGCTCAGCATTAGTACAGCTCTAATTACAACAGAAGACAGTACTGCTTTGGTAACCTTTGGTCGTGGTGACATTTCTAGAGGCTACAAAGAGAAAGATGTAAAGTTTGAGTAACACCTACTGGTCATTTCTCATATATGGAAGCAACAGGAGGAGTGGCACGTACGGCTGGGGAAACATGTTTGCCAAATAAAGCATCACACAATTCTTCTTGGCACGCAGAGAACTCCATTGCTACTTTTTTGTTGCTGTTGTTGTTTTGTGTTTTTTTGTTTTGTTTTTGAGCATAGATTTTGCATGTTTAGTGATCCTGAAAAGTTTGAATAAATATGGTTTATTAATAATGATAATAAAAATGCACATTTAGATAGCTCTTTTAATCTTCAAAGCACTTTGTAAATGCTAGTTTGTTAACTAATCCTTGCAACATCCTTGTGAGGTGGAGAATCATTACCCAAATATTAGAGATATCTACTGGTGAGCAGTGGACCAATTTCTGGTAACTTTTTAACAATGCACCGGCATTTGATAGATGACCTATATCTCTATACAGCTGAAATATCATAGCTGACATAAATGCATTTTAAATTAGTAATTTCTTATATGAAAGCAGAGTAGATACATCACTTACGTGTGTGTAGTTATCTTCTAATCGATTTTCTCAAAAAAATTGCTATTATCATTTAGTTGTGCTTAAGGTGACAGGCAGGGAACCCAGCAGTAATGGTGGTGGGGACACTGGGGTGCAAGGCACTAAGTTCCTTTGTGCTTGTGTGTATGTGTGAGTGAAAAAGGCTGGTTTCTCTCCCAGATATTTTGCAGTCCAAGTATATGATAAGAGACAACAGATGGATACAACAAAAAGACAGAGACATCACGAGGTTATAGAGAGAGGATTACAATTACTGTAAGAAGTGGTGGTCATAGCACACCAGCTGTTTAACCACTCAGATAATTTTTCTAGTCATCACAACAGTGAGAGTAAAAGAGTGATTTGAAGGAGGATGACAAAGCGACTAGACAGGTCATTTTCAGATGTGGACGTAGAGCCATGGCGAAAATAACTTCATAAGAAAGTGGGATGAAAAACATTTCACCTTTGCTAAATATGAGGTGAGAGCTAAGGATTCTAATTTCCCATATGAAATCATGATGGATGAGACAGGGATAA
Source organism: Pedionomus torquatus (assembly GCA_013398155.1). Taxonomy (NCBI): domain Eukaryota; kingdom Metazoa; phylum Chordata; class Aves; order Charadriiformes; family Pedionomidae; genus Pedionomus; species Pedionomus torquatus. Next base: position 552,760 of record VZRU01008892.1, on the reverse strand, counting down.
GCCCTGAAGAGGGAAACTGAAGTGACTTCAGATCTGAAGTGAAATGCAAGGTATAGGCATGCGGTGACAGTGAAGTGAGGTGACAGGAGTGAAGTGCCAAGCCAGAAGATGACAGGTGTGTTTTCATAGAGCTGTGTGGTAGAAGCTGTTGCAGTTCTAAGGTTGTAAGACCATCTATTTTTCGGCCTTTGATTAAAGCTTTGTATTTCTTGGCTATTCTACAGGAGGTTGCAAGGACAGTCTTCTAACACTAACTTTCTGTGGCCTCCATGAGACGGACCCCAGTTCTGTGCTTTGCAGCTGTTTTAGTCCTGGGCAGGAGCCGCTTGCACTCTTGCTTGATGTTCAGCATATGTGCCTTCAGACCCAGCTGAAGCACAGGGAGGAAGCAAAGATTTACATACCACATTCGTCTCTGTTCGATGTGGTCTCCAGTCTTTATTGCTCATGTCAAAGTCCTCTCTGCACACCACTCCCGAGGCTGCAGATACTTTGCCATATTGCTATTCCAGACCTTTCCGACAGCTTGGGCACGGTAGCTGTGCATATCCACACCGCACCAAGGTGTAATGTAAACATACACAAACCCGTTTTAAACGGGAAGCAGCCTCGTTGTGGTAGCACTGAAGTCTGTGCAGATTAATCTATCCTTTGAAAAAGGCAGTAACCCTAACTTGTGTGTTATTTCCAGTGTAAGCATTTGGGTTTTGATCAAGCAATTCATGTGCTTGATGGGAGTGTTTCCATTGCCTGCAGTGGGCTTTGGATTGGAATCATAATCCGGATGCCTCACATGCATACACATCCTAAATTAAAATTTTCTAAATTGCTGTTACATAATGAGGATCCCAAACCTCCTGTCAAGTGTTTCCAGTTAAGCCAGTGAGAAAAAAAATGCACTCAATATGTTACCATCGTAGTTAACATGAAGTACCCTGTACTGAGTATTAAGAAGACAGGTGAATTATTGGTATACTGAGAACACTAAGTGAATGTCCTGACTTCTGCATGCTTGCAATTTATAAACAACACCGCTTTGTTGTAATTGTGCCACTTTATGCACATGCTTACATACGTACACATTCAGAAAGTTATGATCAGCTTAAAAATAGGCTTAGAATGACAATAGTAAACCAACATTAAATATAGCAAGTGCTTCTGCTGTAATTATATTAATTCAGTTTGCAGAGCATATTTTTGAAAATATAGATTGCTACACCTTTTTAGCAAGAAATGTATCCTGTGACAGCTGTCTATCATTAGCCACAGAGTCTTTTTACACTGACCTATATGAAAAAAATGAAGGAGACCTCAATCAAATCCCCTCTGTTGAGCAGTAAAAGCATTCAAGATTCTAACTCATCTTATTTTTTTCAGCAGGAAATACCAGTCTGGTCTCATAGAAAGTGCTCTGACTTGGATTTATATGACCTGCTTTCTATTCCTGGCTCTGTCTCTGAATGACCTTATGAAAGTCGTTTTTATCTACTATTGTTTTTAAATGGGCAGAAAGATGTTTCCTAGCAGAATGGGCCAAACAGGCACTTTTTTTTCCATTATCCCACCTCAAAACGCTACCCATGAAGAAGTTACACACCTGTACACATACAAATGCCAGTCAAGTGTTTGCCTCAAATAAGCTGCTCTCCCTCTCTGCCTCCTGCTCTCTCTCCTTTTTGTTCTTTATAGCATGAGGGAGTCGCAGTGGAGAGCCTAAATAATGTACTTTAAATATACATAACTTGAAAAGCCTAATAACATACACACATTTCTGCTCCGGCAGGCTGAGGTGATTTCTGAAAGCAAATACAGCATGGACCAAAGTGAGCTTCCCAAAAATATTTATGGGCTTACTGTACTGCTACACCCAATACATGATCAGTATTTTTTGGAAAACTGCCTTCCCCTTTAGCAGTGTAACTGTCAGACAGCAGTTCATACACAGCAACACAAAGTCATAACCTGGGAGATAATCTTTTATATGCTCCTAACAATATGCTCCAAAATCCTACATTTAAAAGGGTTTAGAAACACACAATACCCCAAATCATCAAATAGGCAGTAAAAGTAACATGCAGAGCCAGACACAAAACCAGAATGAAAAAGATTTTTTATTATTCTCCTCTGTATTACCATAAATGACATGCTATATTTAATTTTACAGTGCCCCTGGACAAATCATCAAATACTTTAATAACTACACAAACATTAATATTTAAATACAAGAGATCCCCTCAGTTACTGAATAATCATAACTCTGGATTGATAGGGTACTAAATGGAAAAATCTTGTTTAGACAGTTGTAAGAGGGGGGAGGGTGTTTAATGAAACAAGTTTGATGGTCTTGTCATCATAAAACTGATAGATATTTGGCACAATTTATATCTTTGCTGAAAAGAAGTTTGAGAAATGGAACAATTGCAGTGAAGATTAATTTTCCCTTCTTCTGCTGTGAGAGCTTAGTCCTTTAGGTCATTAGTAGGAATGTGTGACATAGATTGCACTTTACCCATGCGAGCCCCATGCTGACTCTTGGAAAATGCACGTGTTAAATAGCTGTGACTTTTATACTTGTGGGATGGGCTGCCCAGCTACCTTCACAGCTAGCTACACTCATTTTATGAGAGTGATGAATATAGATGGTAGAAGAGACAGCATATGGAGTTCCGACTGTCAGTGTTTGTTAGCCCTGCCCACCTGTTCTACCCACTGTCCTCAGTGGGATTTATTTTTTAATCCAGATTTCCTATTGTCACTTCAGCCACTCTCCCAATTAAATGTTGTATCTACCAATGGAAGTTCAACTCCTAAAATGCAATAAAGATACTGCAAGATGTTTCTGGCCCTTCCAGCACCAAAATAAAAATAAAAATAAAAAATATAAAATAATAATTATATATATATATACTTAAGGACTTCTCAATCAAACTCACTCACATAAATGTCTAAATAAAAGTCTAAATCAAAAGAAACTTTGCTAGACTTTTAGGTCTCGAGATCTGGGACTATATTCACGCATGTGTATTGTGTGTCACTAAGGCCACGTGACACTTAAGCTAATGATAACATTTGTTCATTACTGGACAAAGGCTAGGCTTTTGTTTGTACCATATCATATTCTGCTTGGGTGCCACAGCATTTGAAGCTAAATGAAAAGCCTACGGATTTCTTCTGTGCATTTGGGCTCCGTGGGGATAATACAGCTCTGGCTACATTATGATTCTTGGGCTCTTCACAGCTGGGAAATACCCCCTTAAGGGAAGCTGAAGGGAAAATGTGCATGCCCTTAACATTCTAGCTGTAAGGGAACGGAGAGAGGGAAACCAGCACAGAGACACAAGGCCTCTGGAAGCAATACCGTTAGACTGCTCCTCCAGATGTGTACAACTGACACACTTAATGATGCCGGTTGCATCCAGGTCAGTTATGATGAACTAATTAAATATCTTGCTCTATTTAATAAAGGAAGTATGGAACAATCCAGAGTTGTCTCTAAATCACCTACCCAGTGCCCTGCCAAGCTCTTTACAGTGGTAGGAAATGTGGGGAGAAGAAAAAGATAATAGGACAAAACTAAAGAACTTAGACTGATGGAAGTTTCTGTGCTAGGAAAAAATGGGTTTTGTCACCACATCCTAATGAAAAACAAAGGACTATGGAAAATCCAAAGCTACAGACCTAGAATTAGAGCAAAGAAGGTTAAAACAGCATAAGAAGCTAGTGTGACACTGCTGCATAGAGCTGAGCAAATCTTTAAGTAATTAATTCTTTCTGTCTTGGCTTTATATGCTTAATCATAATTTATCATTCAGTTCTTGGTACTTCATTCCCCCCCCCC
>VZRU01008892.1:530442-548902 GCA_013398155.1 Pedionomus torquatus | reverse complement strand
CCCCCCCCTCCCTTTTCATTGTTATAAGATAGCAATAAAACAAGAAGAAGTTGGAACTGAGTTCTTGATATTAAGAATAGGGCTGATTCCTGGCTGAGACTGGTTCTGGGCTTTGGCTGCCTCCACCTCTGCCGCTGCAGTAGTAATGCACGCTCCCTTGAGAGGACAGATTTAGCCACTGAACGCAATCTCTTTTTCGGGAGAAGAAAATGTAAAGAGACAGCAGTTTCTAGCAATAAAACAAAAACCAAAACAACATAGAACATTTTTCTCCCACTCATTTCTCTCTCCCTCATTTCAGCTTTTCCTGAAATGGACAACCCATGCCCATCAATGAGATTTTGAGCTGTTCACGATTATCTGTAGCGCTTGAGAGAAAAGCTGATTTTGTACTTACACATGAACAAATACATTTTTGCCTTTTTACTTCACTCCAAAAATCTACCTGAAACATGGCTAGAAACTAGAAATACGTTCTTGCAGACGAATCTCATTTGAAGACATTGAAACACTGTTGCGGAATGAAATTCTACAAAACTATATTATTTCAGGATAAATTTGTGAATGTGATGTACTGGAATGAGCAATTGAACTCCCCAAATTGCACTGAGGTTTCTCCCTTCCCCTGTATGTGCATGGGTGTTTGTATTTTTCTACAAACAAAGCAACAGAAAGCTACTGTAAAAGGATGTTTTAGTGAAGTTGTTCAATTTATTGTTAATGAGGTTTTTTGAGATGCACCTACATTTTTCTCATTGCACCCTCTTTCCAAGTCCCACATTCGAAGGTCAGAGTGGCTTTTCCATTACATTTAACTGTGCTAATCGCTTCCTATTCTTTCACAGAAACAGAAACAAGCTGCTATTTTGTGAAACTATATTTTGATCAGCTGAAGTAATTTCTGGGGCTAGATGTAGTCCCAAGATATATTGGATGCATGCACGAGTCCTGTGTGGACTGGAAATCATAAATGGAAATGCTGGAGAAGTCTTCTGTTCACCGATAACAGTTTACAACAGAGGCACTACTCTTTTTGAGCCTTCTGTGAAATAAAAAGTACAGATGGTTGTCTGTGTGCATAACATCACTGATGCCCAAAGCAAAGACATTACAAATATTTTACAGAGCTGTTATCACCAAATATGTGCTCAGGAGGATACAGAAAGGAAAAAATTCACCTTACAGTTATGGAAGATGATCACTGCATTCTATTTGCCACTCTGTTGCCTGTTTGTTGCCATAACCTCTCAGAAAGCACAGTTTGTTTTGCTAGAGCAGGTTTCCTTTTTTTTTTTNTTTTTTTTTTTTTTTTTTTTTTTCCTAGAGCAGACTGGATTTTACTCAGGATATCACTTTACAATGATGAAATTATATTTAACTTTACAAGTAAAGAAACATTGTACACAAACTGCATGTGTGGTCAAAGACTCTGGGAAAAAAAAAGTCACTGTGGAGACGAAGACTAGTTGGCATAAGCAGTGGCTGAAATCTTGTCTCTGTAATGATGCTGCCCATCGAATCTGGTCTCATGGATTTAGCATCTTCCAGGTGGGATTCAGGGACACACCATGTACACTGGTTGTGCTGAGCCAGGATATTTTCCCAACTCAATTTGTAAACTGTGGCTCTTCCCAGTGAAAGTCTCTGATGCTGCAGAAGACAGTACCCAGAGTTACCGTTTTTGCTTCACAGGAGAAACATCCTTAATGAAGATAACTGGTTACTGAAGTATCAAGAAGTCAGTGCGTACATTTGTTTCACTGTAAGACCAGGGCCTGATGCCCTGCAGACTTAACAAACATCTTTAGATGTGCCTGTGGATTCCTGTAATCATGCTGAAGAGCACCAACACTTTTCATTCTTGCACGAGTCTATAAACTGTTATAGTGCTTCTAATCTTGTGCTGCTGTTTGTTTCTGTCTGGCATTGCCTTTTAACAACACTTAAGTATTTTACTGAGATGTGGTTTAGCCTGATTTGTTTTCCTTCAAGCTTTTTTTCAGCACTGTTCTCTATTAAGCTAGATCTATATGTTTGTACAGTAAATATCCCAAGAACTGGCCAACATAGATTATTCATAATGTCTTAGGGTACGATGCAGTGTTCATCACACTGGGTCCTACTGAATCATTTAAGCTTACAATTATGTACCAAAAAACATCAAAGACAAGAAAAAAAAAACCTGGCACATGCTATAGATCAGAGGCCCATGGTTGAACTACGGCTTATTTTAGGCAGCACATTTAGAGGATCCCTCATTTCCACCAGCACTTTAACTTGACTAACAGTAATTTTATAGATATATATGGTAGGTAATAAAAAAAAAAAAAACATCTTCAGGTAATTAAGTAACTTTGTCAAGGGCAAGAAATGACATCAAAGGACCCAAGAAAATAAACTTTTTCAAACAATTGTTAGCTAATTAGAAACTCACATTCACCCTCTTCTTCTAGGAATTAACTGCATGATCAGTAAGACTGTGCTTGCAATAGCATTTATTTGGGACAATACTGAGTTTACCCATATGCAAAGTCAAGGCCTCTGATACGCCCTTGGGATTTTCTATGCTGCCTAAGGAGTTTTTGATCCCTTAAAATCAGGAGTTTAACTTCGATTAAAATGAAAGAATTAGAGGTCTGAATCTTTTTAAAACGGTTGACCTAGAGGTTATGATACTTGGTGCAAAAGTTAAGAAAACCACCCCAAAACTGGTGATAGTTGGGAAAAGGAACTAATACATGGGAATATGTAACAGAGCTCCCCCTAATGGTGCTTGCCCTTTTCCATTTCTCCAAATGAAGAACGTTCTTGCCAATTTTCAAAATCCAGTGTCCACTGGGAGTGTTTTCTACAATGTGTGAACTGATTTCCAGGGTAGATCCGTTCATACAACCCAGCTATTGTAAATCCTCACAGCATTTTCAACTTGCTACAAAATTCTCTCTTTCTCTCCTAAATTTTAGTGTAACAGCACAGTAAAGCTGTTAAGGAGACGGTGCTACATTCAGCTGCAGAGCTAGCAGTATTTCACTGGTGGGTGAAAAGATTCCTGTAAATAACTTGTAAAGTTATTTCAGACCCTTTGGGATGGAAAGCATTGTAAAACCCAAGAAATTACTATTACCATAAAAGACTGGGAAGAGGGGAGGAAAGTTATGTTTGTCTTCTGTTAATGAGATGCCTCTTTGGTATCCCTCATGGTGAAGAAGCTGCTGAAGACCAGGGAGGTGTGTGAAAATGCACCTTGCCCCTCCTGTAAGGCTGACAAAGTCAGCAAGACCTCTAGTGACCTGCTAAGGAAGTGTTGATTACTCAGGCTAAGAGATGCTTGGGGACTGTCTTAAACCTTATGTTTTGACATGAGCCTTATTTTCTTATTTTCCTAAAATGCTGGGTAAGGAGAGCATCTATAATTTGGTCTATCACAGGCCGATGCCAATGATATCTCTTTTGTTTTGTTTTGTTTTTTTAATTTATTTTTAATTTCCTCCTCCCCTTCTGAGAACAAGTTTTTCCAAAGCCTTCACCACACTCAGGAAGTGGAAACACCTTTAGATTTAAATGAAGTGGCTGTGTTACAACATGCTATAAAAGTAAGTAAGGTGAAAAGTCTGAGAGGTATACAGTTGTACGTGAAATGAGAAAGCACTTCCACAATGAGAAAGCCCTTAGGATAAGCTGAGGGTGAGGGTAGTAGGGTGAGGTTTCATGTTGTAGCTGAACCGATCTACAGCTTGGTGCTGTCAAGAGGGAAAATCCAGGTCCTTTTCTCCTGCTCCTTGCTCTGTTCTGTTTCCCCAGCTGCACTCATCTGCAAGTCACCCACCTCACAAAAGTGTCAGAGAACTAATCCAGAACTAAAAAAAAAAGACAAGCGTGGTGACCTGAGCCAATTAAGTAGACAGTTGACTGGAAGCATTAGTGTAGTGGAGAGGATGCAGCTACATGCCAGAAATGGGGGTGAGGAAATGGAAGATACAACTATGTCTTTTAGCATCAGAAAAACTGCCAGACTTACATCAATAGCTGTATCAAAAGTGGTGGACCTCCTGCCAGGCCCCGGTGCACACTACAACTGTATCTGACTCCATATCAGGGTTGGAACCAGGCAATTCCTCTTCCTGTCACTTTGATGCCTGTCTTTTCAAGGAGGGCACGCCTGAACATATGGACTAGAAGAGAGATGTGGTGCACTTTCAGCTGGGTCTCTGGTCTGGACACTTGTGGAAACAAGACTTTGAGGCATGTTGTGTGAAGCATTCGCTTCTCAGCAGAGTCGGTGCCTGAATGCCTCAGTTTTCACCAGGGCTGCAGCCACCTCCAAAGAGTGCCAGGCAGTGGGAGTAAGAGCTCTATTCCTAAGTGAACTCCTATTAAAAATAATTAACATTCACATGACAGTTTCTCCAAACTTTAATTTCTGCCAATAAAGAAAGTTATCATGGTTGAGGTATTACTGTGAGTGACTCTAAATTGATACCTGTAGGTAATGAGATCATCATAGTTTCACATCTCCATGCTCCAGGTACGGTAATTGTATCCAGTAGTTTGGATCCTTGTCAATTGCCGCCTTTTATTTCTTGCTGGAAGAGGCTTAAAAGCATTGGAAAACCCAAGATTGTAATCTCTATTGGTTGGGACCTTATGTTTTCAGTATATGACACCGCTGTGTGCTTGCAGCAGGGAATCCCAAATCTATACCTACTTTAATAGATGCTGATGTTTTCAAAATCTTCAGGTAAAATTCAAACCTGGTGTGCCTTAAGCAGACTGTTGGTGTTGGTTGAGATGCATCCTTTCGTGTTAATACAGAATGCAGATTCCTTTACTGTGTAGCCGCATTTCAGCATCCCATCTCAGGAAGCTGCATGTAAGTAGATCCCAGAGCTGCACAGCCTGGAAGGTTCTCTCCAGGAGGAAAGAAAATGTATTTCTTTAGAAACATAGAAAAAAAAATCTGTGGATTTAAGTGCCAGTTGAACTGACATTGGTGCTGTCAGTTTCATCAGGTAGCTCTCCTTCAAATATGACAAGAAGTCTCTGTCATCACCTTGGTCACAAGGAATGCCACCAGGTTCTAAGAGACCTCTGTTCCCTGTACTCCAGGCGATAAAACTGTATCCAATAGTTTTGATTCTCGATGATTTTCTTCTTGCGTCTCTTGCTGGAATGGGCTGAAAATTAATGTGTTTCACTGGTGGATGTGATTACCCTGATCCTTCTGAAGCACATGATGACTTTCATCTGTTTTAATAGCTGCTGTAAACATGCGGGCAAAGCTATGGCGTACTATGAATATAGAAAATAATCAAATCATCTGGTTTTGATGAAAGTGTGTAAAACTCTAAAGCACACGTAAAAACATGAACCAAAAGTTTATTGAAAATATAAAGCAGCTTGTCCTCAGCAAATTTATGATTTACATCAGATTTAAATGCACCATAATACACTTGGGTCAGCTTGAGAGGGTTGTTTTTGAATGTCTGGAATAATGTAAGTTACAGAAAAAACGTGCATTTGCAGCAAATCTGCTCTGATGGAACGGCAGCAATAATGAGGCCTCAGATCTCTGAGCTCCTGGTGACATGAGAAGGATCCCAGGGGCTTAAAGATCAGCAGACAGATGGCCCATTTTCCAAGACAGGTAACAGGGATTCCTCTGAAAAATCTCACTGAGAATGCTGATATTTGTTGCAGGGGGCAAATCCTCCTCCAACCAGTAGCTCCCATGGTTGCAGAGAAACTGTATTTATTGCCACGTTCATTTGAAGGGGGCTGTAGCTCTCAGAGCAAGCCTAGCCTGTAACTGTCCCTAGGATGGGACTTTGTCCTGCATCCTGGAACAAATATAAAGGAGACTTTTCTGTGGACATAAAAGTACAAGAAATACCACACTGACTCAGATCTCTGTGCTCCAGTGACTTCTCTCTCAGATGGGGGCCACTACCAGATAGCTTAAAGCAAGGTGGCGAAGTTGAGGGAGTTCACTTTCATAGTTAAGACTGGATTAAAACCAGAAGCGAGGTTTAATTCACTTTGTAAAGCTGTTATTATCTCTAACTATGATAATTCCGGATAGCTTAGTCTCAATGCTAAACTTGATAAATTCTTGGCATCAGGGACTTCCAGGAGTGAAAGGATTCCAGTAGGTAATTACTGGTTACATGACACCATTCCTTCATTAGCTTTGAATTTCTCACCTCTGAACTTCACTGCATGTCATTTTGTTCTTACATCATGTCCTGGTTTGAGGTAAAACGAACCAATTTTCTGTTTTACAGTTTTACTTTCTTAGCTGGGCCTCTTCTAACTAGCTAAACTCTGAAATTAACAGCACATTGTTCAAAGCTGTTCCGTCTCACAGTGNTACATCATGATATAGGGAGAACAGAACTTCCTGACCTACTTTTTCTATTCCATTCATCATTTTGTATCATGTAATCCTCTCCCCTCTTATTTGTCTAATTACTTAATTAAGAACTCCTCCATCTACTCGGTTTCTCATCAACTACTTCACTTAAAACCACAGCACTTATTTTACTTGTGAATAAGTTGTATGCTATGGACAGGAATAGGAGAAATTGAGGTGCCCACAGCTCTTTTGGGAGCAGGGAACAGATTCCATGATGTACTTTTTTGTCTTGTGAACTCTTCTTCTAATGACATATTGAGCAAAAGTCCTTGCTGACCCCAGGTCCACAAGATATCCAGGTCCTGTTCTGAACTGGTACCTCCCACAAAAGCAAAAATTCTACAATTATATCCTGACATAGGACAGACAAAAAAGGGGAGAATTCACAGAATGATATTGGGTTGGAAGGGACCTCTGACAATCATCTAGTCCAACCCCTCTGAAGAGGAACTTGCCTGGGTGGGTTTTGAACATCTCCAGAGATGGAGACTCCACCACCTCTCTGGGCAGCCTGTTCCAGTGCTCTGCCACCCTCATGGGAAAGAAGTTCCTCCTCATGTTTAGATAAAACTTATGTTCAAATGTATGCCCATTTCCTCTTGTCCTGTCACTGGACACCAGTGAAAAAGGATGACCCCTTCCTCTTGATACCCACCCTTTAAGTATTTATAGGTGTTGATCAGATTCCCGCTCAGCCTTCTTTTCTCCAGACTAAAAAGACCCAAGTCCCTCAGCCTTTCCTCATAAAAGAGACACTCCAGGCCCCTAATCATCTTTGTGGTCCTTTGCTGTATCCTCTCCAGCAGTTCCGTGTCCTTCTTGAACTGGGGAGCCCAGAACTGGACACAGTACTCCAGACGGGGCCTCACCAGGGCAGAGTAGAGGGGCAGGATGACCTCCCGCGACCTCCTGGTCACATGCTTCTTGATGCACCCCAGGATGCCATTGGCCTTATTGGCCACAAGGGCACATTGCTGGCTCATGGTCATCCTGCTGTCCACTAGGACTCCCAGGTCTTTTTCCTCAGAGTTGCTCTCCATCAGGTCAGCCCTCAACCTGTACTGGTGCATGGGGTTGTTCCTCCCCACGTACAGCACCCTACCTTGTTGAGGATGCTGTGAATTCTGTGCTTTTTTGCATGACTTCATACGGAAGCACCAGATGCAACCTAGCCCTGCCAAAATATTGAAGAGACATTGATCATTTAATACAAAATAAGGTCTCTCAAAATGCCTTCTTCGTGGTTTTTTTTTTTGTTTTTTTTTGTTTTTTTTTTGTTTTTTTTGCTAAAACAAAGAAAAGAGCACGTTTGGAAGAAAAGTTTTTACTATAAGCCAAAATGTCTTTCCTGCTTCCACAACACTTATCTAATAGGAATGAAGTAATGACACTTAACTTTTGTCTGGTCAAGATAAAAATCACAAATTCTGCGGCTAGAACACTGTTTTTGAGATGGTCCATTCAGTGGAGCTTGGCTATCCAGAGCCTTACGGCTTTCTCAGTTATGTGACGCTGAAGCGGGAGCACTATGCGATAAAGATTCAGGGCAGTGTAAGAGAGAACAGAATTAGGCCCTCATGAAATCTTAATGCATTGTGAAGCTTTCCAGCTCACATACATACCCCAGTGAGACTGGGAAAAACCTAGTTCAAAAAATGTCTAGCAATGAGAGGATATGGTTCAGTTCTGCTGTGATCTAATGAAAGATGAACCGAGCTTCTTAGAAGTCTCACAGGACTTTTACCTCAGTTGTTACAGACAGGTATGTAGATGGTATACCTAAGCTGAACAAAAGAGGAAGGAAGAGAAAAGTCTGGAATTAATTAAACCCCTTCTCTTGGAGTAGCCTCATAAAGCTCTTGCCCGATTAAAGTCCCTACAAACAAGGAGGAAAAAAAGCCCGCCTACTAAACAACTGAAAATAAAGTTAAACAAAAGGTGTTCTAAAGATGGCACCTTGTAAGTGAGAGAATTTCCATGAGCTTCTGGCTTAGTTGGCTGACAGCCTTTTCTGAATGGCAAATGCTTGAAGGCTCTGTTTTAGGACAGGTTGTTAGTTGCCCAAATTGACTGAGTGCTCCCAGAGGTTGGCTGAGTGTGTGGTTAAGGGCTTGCTGCTCAGACAGGCTATACAGAAACACTCAGAGGACCCTGTGCACTCTGCCAGATCCTTCTGATTTATTTATAGGAATAAGCCACCAGACTCAGACTACGCTGTTCAGACGCTACTCATTTGTAGGTCATTCTGCACATTATTCTTTCTTTACAACCACCAAACAAATTAATATTAGCATAGATATGCAGGAATGTTGCTTTTGTTAAAAGCTGAATACTCAGTGTTGAGAGGTCTTTGGGATGTAACCTCAGAAAATTAGGGTCTAGACCTAAAGGCTTTTTAGGAAGGAACAACCATGAGTCTGGATGATATTACTGACTGTGAATACAGTAAGACTGAGTCTCATGTTTAAGTTGGTGGACATGATGGGGAGGGATTACACCATCGTTTCTCCATGTAATGACCACATTGTGAAGGGTGGAACACAGATGAGTTGGGCTTGGGCCAGTGGCTGCTCCAGGAACTGCCTACTGATGTGCAGAAAGGATGGGGCATGTTCGACAATCAGTTTGGAGTGCTTTGAAGTTAACCATTACTTGTAGTCACACTGCATATGTTTCTGTCAGCAGTGGACAGGTAATGAAATACAAGTGTGTCAGGTTTCTCTGTCTCCCATATGCATTATCTCCCCTTTGGTACGAGTGGGAGTGAACCAAAAGTAGTCATGAGACGAACTAATTTCATCCATAGGCTTGAATTCAACTTCCTAAATTAATCTAATATCCAAGTTGCTTTGCCTTCACTCTTATTTTAACTTATTTTAGTTAACTCTGGCTAGCTCACAAAGATAGGAACACAGGGACATGTATCCCTATTAGGTTTTTTATTTTTAACCTCAGTTTGGTTGCTTACAAGCTATGAATAGGGCCCTGGATAGTTGACCCTGGCTAATATTTTTTGCCAGTGACAAAAAGAGACCAACCACATCTGACTTCCCAAGTACCAATAACAAGAACTGGCAGTCAACTGAAGCTTTTCTGCAAGCAAATCCTGAGTTAGCCCATAATTATTTATTTTTCCATTGGCAACAGCAGATCTTGACTGGCAGCTACAGTGGCTCTTAGTTGGCTTTAAGAAGACCTGACCTCCACAGCTGTTTCCTCCTTTGAAAGGATGGCTGTATTCCTACCTGACAGGACTATGTGGGTCTGAGTGGAACTGATGGCTTTTCTGAGCTGGGTAAGGATGGTGCTTGGTCAGGTAGGGTTTGGAGAGTTAGCAAATCCTCAGCAGCTGAGCATCATGTAGCAGAACCAGGAACCAAGACCTAAAACATGGCAAGTAAAAAGGCAGATGTCTCAACAGATGAGCAGTCACTTCTCAAAAAAATGGTCCAGTATCCAAGGAGGGTAATCTAGGAGGGCTTTTGTCTTGCTTCCACGTGCACTAAGCAGGGCATAGGTATGAAATATACCATATGAGAAGTTGAGCAGCATATTATGGTGAGAAATGTCACCTCTGGATGACTGTGCCAGCGGCAAGGAGGTATTCAAATAGAATGCTCCTGATGAAGCACTGACCAACTGCCATGTGTCCAGCCCTCCATTCTCTGTGGTGGTGGTCACAGGAAGAGCTGAAAGAGGCTGTTTTATACCAGTGAATGCTGGACCATGGGTTTGCTGTTCCTGGATAGCCAGACACCCGCTATTTTCTGGGTAGCTCCATGCCACAGGTCAGTTCCCAATTATCAGTGTCCTCCAGCTGCTCTCATTTCACAGGCTCCTCTATGAAATTGCTCCAACAAAGGACGTGCCACTAGAACTGCAGATGCCCTTGGCATTTGGAAGAGGCATCTGCAACGTTTGATTTTCTTTTGCTTCCTTCTTCTTCCCTGCCCTGTTATCCTTGGATCCTGCCTCTACTTCTTTCATGGTCCCATCCCTGTACCAGCTGCTTTGGCCAAAATGCTCCGATTGTCACTGAAAACCCTCTCCTTATATGCTGAGCATCTCTGCATGAGCAGACCTCATTATCATGTGGCAAGAGGTCATTTACATATGCAAATCAGGTTAATGAGAGCAGAACTGTAAAAGGCTTCATTCCAGAGGCATTTGCATATCTAGCTTTAGAAATATTTGAGTGCTCTGCCCCTAGCTGTGCAACCAGGACACAGGAGCCCTGGCAGTATGTCTTCAGTGGTGATTATATCGGCAGACAGCTGCCATCCTGGTTTGCAACAGCTACTATCTGAGATACCAGCTCGTTTGAACACAGAGGGTAGTTGTGTGATGTGCGCTTCTGCACCAGACTACTAAGAGGCAGTTAAGCCTTGGCCCTTATTGGGACAACTTGTGGGCTTCTGACAGGTAGATATATGCAATTTAGCGTGAAGAATACAATTTCCTATGGTGCTGTCGCTGATGCACGCCCGGTGTATGATGAATGAGCAAAAACAATGCAGGTACCAGGCATGGCCCTCTAGAGAGAATATATTCTATGTGACATGGCACCACACAAAATACTGCATTTATTCTCTAATTAACTGGGCCTCTAGCCCTCCCAGAGTACAAGGAGAGCTCTCTTGGATATTTGCACATCACCCGTAAGAGAGCCCCAGTTCCCTCCTCTGTCACAGACAGAAGAGGCAGCCCCCCTGTCCCTGTCTTAAGACGGATTTGGTGCAACCATGTTAGGTGCCTTCCAAGTCTCTAATTGTGAAGCAAATTTGCACAAAGATTTCCNTTTTTTTTTTTTTTTTTTTTTTTTCCCCCCAACTATTTTATCTTAAGAAATAGGGGTGCTTTTTAACCATACAGCTTTCTTAAGTATTGCTGTCTGCCAGGGACTTCCGTGCCTGGTTCCAGAGAGAAAAGGCTATTACCTCATAATTCCTGAGAAAAGTTACTGATTTTCCCTTTGCTCCTGCCCAGTCCTTCTGACTAAGCTAAGCATGTTTCTGGCACATCCCAATGGCTAATTTCATATAAGACACTCCTTGAAGGAGGTAGTTCTCTGCCATGACATACAGTACTACAACTTTCTACACAGCTGCCAGGAAAGTGCTAGGTGGGTAGCTCAGAGTGTGTGACACAACTCTTACTGCCTGTACACAGAAGGAGGCTCTTAGAAATTCTCCAGAACAAGTTATTGCTGTCCCTGTGCCCTCAATCAAGAGGTCCCTCTGCCTTCAAGGCAGAGCTCAGCCCGCCTTGCGGTCAGACAAACATGCAGCAATTCTGTGTGCTTGGTGCATGGTGTTGTGGATTAACAAAGCAAGGGATTTCTGTCCTAATCCCATGTCCACAGGCAGATGATGGGGAATAATTTACCATAATTCAAATAACCGTGTCTGACAGTCCAAAAGTATATCCAGTCTCATGGATTTTCTCTCATTTGGACTTGCTCTTCTAACTCTAATGCATCAGCGTGACTCAAACTCCACTGCAGTAACTCCTTGGAGTCATTCCTGTGTTGCAACACTTTGCCTGTAGCTATTCTCAGCAGCTCTAATATGACAGACAAGATGAATTATCTGTGCCCATAGGAGCAAAAACTGCACTTACATTTCGCCTGTATTTCCTGGGAATGAGCCGGTTCCTCCTCTCAGCTGATGGTTATCGCAGAAGACTGTTTCTGTCCATACACAGCATTTGCCCACTTTATGACACATCAGTGGATGGTTACCACCGTCTAATAAACCAGCCGTTTTTTTGCATGAGGTTGGTTTGCAGACTGAAGATGAGATTCTCGCACCTTGGAACGAAGTATAAATGTACCAGTGTGCCTGAAAGAATGGATACCCCTTAGGGCCGATGCCATGCACCCTCTGCGCTCCTACATCAGAGGTACAGCCCGTTGTATTGATAGCCCAGCTGGATGTCGTCATGACTTCATCACTGCCGCCTCACAGCTATGAGAATCCCCTCTTGTTTAAGAGCACTCAGGACGGAGCAGTCAGCGTCCCCGCTGGGACCCCAGATTGTCACCTTTGGAAGCTGATCTCTCAGAAAACCATTTCATCATTTCAGAGCAGAACTGTCCTCCTCTGTGCAACAAACTCTGCCACAAGGGCTTGCCAAGAGAGGAGAAAAGCAAAATACAAAATGCTAAAATAAATACCTAATGAAAGTTGATATTTTTTTCCATATTTGAATTCTGATTTTCAGCTATGAAAATTCAAATTGAAGCAGCTCAAACCTACTGTCTTTGCCATTTCTGGAGGGGTGTCTTTCTTTCAGTGAATATCCCCCTTCCCATAGGCTCACATTTAAAGCGCCTCACACAGGATACAATTTACCTCCTTGTGTAGCGTGAGATCAGAAGCCAGAGATTCTGTTTGGTAAACGACAGCTTAGGAGGTGTTCTGTTTTACATAAGCAATAGCCTGAAAGCAGCCAAACCAGAAGCACAAAGAAAACTTAATCATTTCTAGGAAAAGGGAGCAGCCCTCTCATTATCATTCACTTGTTGGAAATATATATGGATTTTCTCTAAGGTATTAATAATAAACAGGTTTTAGCTCCCCCGCTTTTCCGGTTGACAATATATCTTCCATATTTTTCTTAAAATCCAGCCCTTCCCATCTTAAGAGCACTGAACTGATTTTATTGCCAATTCTGAAAAGTGTTAACAGGAGTAAATCACCCCTCACATTACTGCTGTTGTTCCCTTGCCCTGAGCCAAATTCACTGCTAAGCACCTCTGACCACACAGCTCATATAAATGTTCATAATAGAGGAAGCGTCTCACATCTGCTTATTCTCACACAATTAGAAAAAAACACCTTACAAAAATGTTACTGTACTTTTTGATATATATACACATATATATTTGGTTATAGCTTACTTCTTCATGCCATATGCTCAGTATTCAGCAGAAAAATTAACGTCAGATATGCAGATGTCAAAAAAGTATATAACATCAAATAAAGAAAAGAAAAAAAAGAAAGAAAAGAAAAGAAAAGAAAAGAAAAGAAAAGAAAAGAAAAGAAAAGAAAAGAAAAGAAAAGAAAAGAAAAGAAAAGAAAAGAAAAGAAAAGAAAAGAAAAGGAGTGAAACTAAAGCCATTTGGTGGTGTCAATTTTCATTGTGCACTACATTGTGGGAGAGCTTTTGAACTCCGGTATGGAGGAGCTTTATTAGAAACCAATTCTCCTCAGTGACCTCTGGAGGCCTAGTCCTATACAAGAGCAAGCCAGGTGCCAAAATGAAAGGGGGAAACTCATTATATAGAGGTGTATATCTGAGGTATGAGCCAAGCACAGTGAACTGCAGCAAGCAGGATTGCTGCTGATAAGCCTAAAATATTCCTGCAAGAAATGGAAGATGTTTCTTATTTTGTTCCATCTTCTGTATTAATTTCCCTGATTTTATTTTATTCCTGTAACATCTCCCTTGTTCCTGTTCTTGCCTCTCCTATGATATACTGTTCTCTTTCTTCCTTAATTTTTTGCTTTTCTGATGTCCACTATCTCTCTTCCTAATTCTCATCTCACTATAGTCCTTCCCTGTGCCCTGCTTCCCTCTTTTTCTTCATTTATTTCCCTCCTCTCCTTGCTCCCTCTGACTTAGAGTGGCCTAAGTTCATATGCAAACTTAGCTACAGAGACAAAAGTGAAAGAGCAAATGACTGTATTATATTAGCTGGAATTAGTAAGCACTGTTACAGAATTCCAGCACAACAGAAGTGCCATCACTTACGTATCTGGAGAGTAGGGAGTTTCATTTTGTTTTCGGTGCTGCACTTTGCTCAGCCTTTTCTGATAGACTGACAAAGCCAAAGCAGCCTGGTTGAAAATGAAATGATTTCAACAACTGTGAAATACTGCATGACATAACGGCCAACATAAAGCCATCATTCTCTGTGTTTACTTGGTACTGATTCTTAACAGCGTGCTGTTAACTCAGCATAAAGCTCTGCTGCTCTAAAACATTTCAGGTACAAGGACAACTCTTTTACAGCCAATCATGCTCCATCCCTACAAAGGATTATTATATCAATCTAAACTGGCATGTAAGTTAATGCTTGCCCCTCAGCAGCTTTAATTTACATTGTGACCCACAGACTTATTCATCTCCCACTGCTGAGAATCATAACCCCGTGATCACTACATGCACATCCACGCTATCCCAAGAATCAATGGATGCTACAGTGTTATACATATTATCAAATCCAATTGCTTGTCAATTAACCCAGTACGACATCTGCAAGGAGGATTTAAATAAGGAGCATCATATTATGCTGTGTGGTCGATAGAGTGAAAATGCAGGCACTGACAAGGCTCACAGTTTGGCCTGCTACCACAGCATCCATCTCTCTGAACGGAAGTTATTTATGCTTCCACTGAATTACGGCTTGTATTCAAATATTGGTAAAGCTGCAACATACAAAAAATGTACCATCTACAGTAGGCTGTGGCTGGATACAGCTCTTGGGGATATCTTGAAAGGGTAATTTCTCCTTCAGGAGCATGCCTGTCAGTCCAGGACTAATGGGTGGCTCCTTTTCATTTGAGAGAAAAAGGTGCGACTGAAAAAAGCAGCGGAGTAGCAGATGTGTTCTTCAGCACGTGCACGTACCATGGAAAGGACACCTTTCACAGCACTGGTGAAACAGAAGTTCTACTAATTAGAAAGAAACCCAACTTTTATAAAATAAAATGAGGTTTGGTTTCCCCCCTCCCGGAAAAGTAAATGAGCTGACCAGCATAATAAAATGCATCATGTTGACAAATGAGTTGGCACGGTAAGAAAACTAAGCTCCTTTATAATTTAAAATAACAAAACTGCCCCCAGTATAATGAGATGCCCCATATACAATCAGTGCGAGCGCACGGAACAACTGCCCTCCCAGTTAGTTTGACAGCAACAACATTGTCTTCTCCAGCTGGAAAGACATCTGCTCTTGAAAAAACTGGTGATCTACGAGTTTTGAGTGAGAGAAAAAGAAATCTCTCCTGCTAAAGGGCTGGAAACAAGTGTGATAAAGTAAGTTTAAAGGGTTCCTGCTACGTTTCGCTCAAAATTTAGGCTCCGTGTCAAATAACTTGTTACCGACTTAACCATGATAGAAGTGTTTCCATTAAGAAATATTCCCGTGGAAACAACTTTGGTTAAAAGACAGATAAACCTCAGTAGTACCTGCAGAACAAACCTGCGGTGTGGTGCTGCTGCACGAGCCAGGCATTGTGCTTATTAGTGGAAAGAGAGCTTGTCTCGCGTCTTTCCATTGCTCAACTCAAAAGAAATTTAGAATAGAAATATGGGTCAAGATCTCAAATTCAGGAACTGAGTATCTACAGAGGCATTGTAAGAAAACACGCTACTGCTGAACCCCGTATTATTTCAGGCTACAGATTGACCACAGGTATTGGTGCCCATGTTCATTGCTGCCGCAGGCAGCAGGAGCTCTTCTGTTGACTTTAATACTATAGGCTACAAGGTTCCATAGAATTTTTGTTTTCCTTCCCCATCTCTGTCTTCCACAAAATAATTTTTGGCTCATGATGTTTTAGTCCCACACCTCTGTTTGTATTATTTCAAACTCCTGACATTTCTCGTCTGAGTGCAGGACACAGTAAGCCCCATTAAAGCATAAATAGATGACTTCCAAGTCACACCTGAACATTCTCAGAATTTCGGAGCTCCCTAAACTTGAGAATCTGGCTTCGTACAGCAGGAGAGCAAACCAAAATGTTTGCCTGGAAACTCCCTAGGTCCACAGGTGTCCAAGTGCAAGGTCTCAAGGGAATCTCATATCCTCAGGAAACAGGCAGCATATTGGTTTTTTTTTTTTTCAGTGCTGCTTTAACAATAAATGAGAAAGCAACTGAGATTTTGGCTTTTTAAAAATTTGGCTGAATTAACAGGACAGGGCCTTTCTGAAACAGAAGCTAAATGATCCCTCTTCACCTCTTCCTTCTGCTCGATTCTTAAATGAAGTTCACAGCACCCTGTGCAGCCCTCCACTCCTGTTTAAAGCTCAGCTGTTTCTATACATGGTAAGGATGTATTTTACCGAATAGTGACTTAACGTGTTTTGCAATGTGCTTATTCCTGGGGTAGACGTTGCCTCTGAGAAGCAAGGCTGCCATGGAAAACTGGAAGACTCACAAGGACTGTGGGCTGCATCTTTGGAGAGTGTTGCCATGGTTGCAATGGAACAAACCTACCCCCTTCCTCTGGTGCTGCCATCAAACTTGGGAGCCCATGATGAGGTGGATGTTAGAACTAGCCAAACAAGGGGGCACAAGGGAGTGGGAGGCAGGAATGGAACCATAAGGAGATTCAGGTAGTCAACGGACAGCGGGTGCTCCGAGCTGTGATGTTAACAAGGCAGCCCCTTAAGAAAGGACGGCCACCCCTCTCAAACATAACAAGTACCTGCTGGAAGGTGGAGAATACGTGTATGAGTGTGTGTGTAGGTGGGGATTGTTAGTGACGAGGTGAGGAGTCAGAACCGTTAAGAGACAAATGAATGTTCTCATAGTAAAAAAATAGTAAGGGAAAATCTGCTTAACAGGTATGGAAAGATATACCAGGCTATCTGCTGATGATGGAGAACTAGGATAAGACAAAGGAAACCTCTGCAAACAATCATCTCTTTCACTTGTAGATTCTGCATGGAGATGCCTGAAAGAAAAAGAGGCTGAAAAACTCTTGAAGATCTCTCCCACAGCAAACTGTGAAAAGCTATACCATGGTACAAGCAGCTGGAGAAAACGGACTCTTTCCTAGTATGACACAGCCTTCTACTGAGATACTAATCTGTAAAAATCCCAATGACTTACCTTTACAGAAAAGTAATCATCCAGACAGAATCATATACTCACCTCCCAGGACTACACTCCCTCAAAGCGACACAAGAAGAGATACACACCTTGATTTTGCAGAGAAAAACACCATGACTCTGTGTGTCTGTCACAGTTGTAAGTGTAAATATTGCAAGCAATAAGTAATAATGCTCATTTGTCTCACCTTAAAATATAGTAGAGACATCCAAGAAGAGAAACAAGAGCTTGTGTAAGCTGCACAAGCCTATTTATCCCTGTCTTGTATTAAGTATTGCCAGACTATAAAGAATCAGGGACACAAGTATCAAGAGAACTAAAATAAAACAATACCAATGATGGTCGTAATAATACATTTATGTTTCTTTTCCTTTTGGTTCCCGAGCTGCTGCAGCACACCATGTAAGTTTATGCTGCAAAGAGGAGGACCAGAAATAGACTTCTCCTTTCAGATGAAAGCCAAAATTCTTACTTGACTTGTGGAACTGGAGCTTTACAGAATTTCTACCAGAGAACATCACCATCACAAAAAAATCCCGGGAGAGTCGACAACACTGTATTACAAGAAGTACATTTATGAAGTGAGTAAAAATTGCACAGCAGCGTAAATCACAGCTACACCTTGTTCAAAAAGAGCCACATGCTCAACGTCAAAAACGGGCAGAACTCCAAGTAAGATGTGTACTTGTCAATTAGTGGATTAAATTTAATATGTAAGGGAAGAAACATATTGCACAGGGAAGAAGACGGCTCAGGGAAAACATTCACATTAAAAATTTCTCCCATTTAACTGACCTGTTGAAGTGAGTCCAGAGGAGGGCTGTGAAGATGATCAGAGGGCTGGAGCACCTCTCCTATAAAGACAGGCTGAGAGCGTTGGGGTTGTTCAGCCCCAAGCTCTGGATGCCCCATCCCTGGAGGTGTTCAAGGTTGGCTGGAACTTTGAGCAACCTGGTCTGGTGGGAGGTGTCCCTGCCCATGGTAGGGGGGTTGGAACTCCATCTACAACTTCTCTGGTCAACCTCTTCCAGTGCCTCATCACCCTCAGAGGAAAGAATTTCTTCCTAACATCTAATCTAAATCCTCTTTCTTCCAATTTGAAACTGTTACCCCTTGTCCTATTCACTGCACTTCCTGACAAAGAGTCCCTCTCCAGCTCTCCTGGAGCTCCCTTCAGATACTGGAAGGCTGCTCTAAGGTCTCC